>CM040182.1:34708893-35006393 GCA_022606455.1 Callitettix versicolor
TCACACAAGACATTTGTCAAGAGATTATAGAAAATAACCTTGGACACATCTATCAGGTGATATGAAAGTCAGAACACTGTGTAATAACTTTGGAAGCCCGTCAAAGTTATAGAAATATTGTGCAATTATCTCGATTGCATATGAGGAAGCAGTGGTCATGAAAATAGATGACCTCAAAAACATATAACAGTCAAGACCATTACGCAAGAACACGGCATGAGACTGCGGACTGTAAAGATGATGTTGTGGTCTTTATAAAAAGATGAACACACTTATAAGGCCTTGGAAGGTTGGTAAACAAACAGGAACAGCTGGGAAATAAAGAACTTTACCAATTACCCAGAAAGTATGTAAATTTTTGTTCTACACCATACAAATCCTTTACTACTTATATGTTATTTTTAAATACGCAATAGTAGAAAACAATATATATATATATATATATATATATATATATATATATATATATATTTACCTAGATCCACCTATTGTAGTCCATCTATCAAAATACCATCAATTGTAGTCCATTTTTAAGCACTATATATTTCTGAAGCCTGATGATAAATGATAATAAGGGTTTGGGTCCAAGTACAAAATATACCTTTCAGTCTTGAATTTCTTTTCACGAAAAAATATTCAAACAGTTTTTGTAATTGCATCTGTCACCTCCCAATCAAATGTGGTCCACAACCATTGTCTGACACCAGGTATCAAAACACCCTTGAATGTGGTCCCACTCGTGTATCATTTTACATTTGATTGTGGGCCAGAGCGACAAGTAGTTATATACCCTAATTGTGGTCCGCCTGCACTGTTGCCAGATTTATTTTGTATATTGATGAAGGCCTGCTTAGCTTCCAATGCAACATTCGACTCTTTGCGTATGGGTTAGTAAAAATATTATTATTTATTATTCTGAAACATACGATCTCTTGTTGTTTCTTCACCATTTTTAGTAGTTTATTGGCAACACTAACCCTAATAAAATTGTCCGAATGTATTTTTGTACATCAGCAATAGAATTACTTCTCAAAATGAACAATTTCAAGTACGCTGGAAATGGCCATATTGTTAACAATTGATTTTGGCCAGTGAGCACCGAAATAGAAATGATGAAGATGCTTGGCTCAAGCTAATCGAGGCCGGAAAACGATGTCAACCCTAGTGGCGTGTGATGTCGCTCCAGGAACAATAACCCGAAACTAATTATATGCCAAAAACAAACATACGTAATGTAATGATATTTACAAGAAGTCTTTTGGAAATTGATTTAAAATAAACTAGGCTATTGATATTACTCGGTTACAGGCTAGTTGTTGAAGAAAATAGATAAATTAATAACATTTGATAATATTTGAAGGTAAATTGAAATAGATAAAATAACTATTTGGATAAAATAACTATAGACCCTAATATAAATCAAAATTGGAAAGTAATAAATGAAGCCGAACTTGTTACCAAAAATAGGTTAATAAACTGCATGTATTGATTAGTATTTAATTAAAATTATTATTTAAATAAATTAAATTATTTATTTAATTATTTATTTAGTATTTAATTAGTAAACCTAATTTGCAATATTTGCAGGCATTTGCTAGGTATTGCAGTAACCTATAACTAAAAATATTTATAATAAATGAAAATAAACGATTAATTAAAACACAAAAATATATTCAACATATAACAATATACTTGTATTTTGTGACATGGTATTCAGTTCATTGGTAGTTCTGTGAACTGTAGGCCTCAATCAGTATGCGTCAAAACACAAACATTAGTTGTGTTGTTATGTAAACACCATCGACCTTTATTGTTTTTCAAGACATTAAAAAATTACCTAAAGTTATTAAAATTGTCAGATTTAGAATACCTTCATGAAAACCTTTCGCTTGATACCCCATTTAATAGGTTTCAAATAAAAAAATATATCCTGGCCCATATACTGGACCGCCAAGCAGCCATCGTGCATTTTTGAGCCTTCAATTTTTTTTAATGCGCATTGACTCATATTTTACTCAAGTAATAAATTTCAAAGCCTAACAACTTTTTTTAAAAAAATAAAAATTACGAAAATGCAAAAATGTTGTCACATGTCCCTGACACGTTAAGGAGTCCAAAATATTACTGACCGTCATCATGCGGCTCATGGCACTGAAGTTTTTTAAATTTGGAATGTACTAATCAAGATCTTTGGTTTGAGACCCTAATTGATTGATTTCAATTTTAAAAATTTCAACCTATATTTTGGGCCGCTAAAATGAAATCTTACATTTATGAACCTTGAATTTTTTAAAAATGTGTAGTAATTGATATTTTACTGAAGTAAAAAAAATTCAAAGCTTAACAAAGCTTTAAAAAGATTTAAAAAATATAAAAACAAAAACTGCCCTAATGGGTCTCCTGCACTCTAGAGGCACCAAATCTCTAATTTATTTGAATTTCAATGCTAACTAATTATTGAAAAGATGAAAAAGTTAAAGAAAATACAAAAATATTAGTCTTGGGGCATTTAGCGCTTCAAGGAGCTAACATTTGTTAAATTTGGATTGTACCTTTCGTTTTATACCCCACTTGATAAGTTTCAAAGAAAAGAAAAATATTTTCAGGCCCATAATTTGGATTATCAAGCAGCCGTTGTGCAATTTTGGGACTTAAAATTTTTTATGTATGTAGTGGCTCATACTTTACTCAAGTACTTAATTTCAAAGCTCAACGACTATTTGTTAAGAAGATAAAAATAATTTACGAAAATTGCAAAAATGACCCCCATGGGACCCCTGGTGTACCAAGGGAGTCCAAAAACTAATCAGCAAATGCTCTTCATGTCATATACGTTTTTACCAAATTTCGTAAAAATCGGACAAAGTGTTCAAGAGTAATCACGTAACAAACAAACAAACCAAAAGCAAGATCATCGAGTTAAAATATAGACCTCATTTCCTTCCGTCAACAAATATATTCAGAAATTAAACTAAAATGGATCTATCCTATAAAGAAATATTGAACAGCTGTGTTTCTAGTACATTGAAAATCTAGCGTAAGAAGTAGTTTATCTATGAACTGGTATATTTTTAGTAAATTGATTTAAACGGGAAAAGTATCTATGTGATAGTTATAAAAGCTCTTGAAACGTCCTTACAGCATATAACAAACATATAAGAATTAAATCATATAAAAATTATGATGTTAATTATTACATTCAATCTACAAGCCTAAACTATAAAACCAGTGCTGGAAAGTAAAGTTAATAATCACAAGTGTGTTAATAGATTGTATATCTTAATTGAAAAGAGTGTCTTCATTTTTTTAATAGAAATGTGACAGCTGGAAAAAAATAACTTTGGTAAATTAAATATATATGCGAATGCTTGAATTATCCCTGTTGGCTTAATAACAATTTGTCTATGGTCGTATATTTTTTCCTATTATTTATTTATTTACTGGTACAAATTTCCCATAGAAGGTAATAAATTACCTGTATACGGCACGGCACAGTTTAATATAAAACAATCATACATAGTTTATCTTAAAACTGAAACCAAAAAACTAAATCCAAACCAAATTCCAAGACATACATTACCTTAGAAACCACAACCAATAACTTATTTCAATATATCTATATAATTCTTTCCAATTAATGACTATGGTAATGATGCATTTGGAAGCAGCCATTTTTTTCAATTTATTTTTAGTGTGTCCTTACTTACATTGAAATAGCTTTTAGGTCATTTGTTAGTCTATTAAAATACATAAAAGCTGTGTTTATATTCTTTTTTTTACCAGGTTCTTTATATACAGTAGGTATTTGTATAGACTTATGCCTTGTAATACTGTTACTATTTATAAATTCCTTGCTTAAATTATAATAATTTCTTAACAACGCTGTCAAAATATAACTCTGATTTACGTTTAGTATATGTTTTTGAAATTCAGCATCATTACTTATTATTTTAATATCCTTTTTTGTAAATTAAGTAATGGCAAGAAGCATTACAATATGTTGCTCCCCAGCCTATTATACCGTATGTGGCAATACTGTTGAAAAACCCATAATATATTTTTAATATAGTTTTACTTGACATAATCTTTTTTAATTTAACAAACACATATGCCAAATACTTAGTTCTATTACATAAATTAATTATATGATCCGTCCATTTCTTATATCTATTAAAGAAAACACCTAAATATTTAGTACTATGAACATTTAAAAAAATTATTATTTAAAACTTATTCTTAGTGCTAGTGGTAATGTTGGTACACTATTTGCAAAAGTTACATATACAGTTGTTTGAATTATATATGCTTGAATTATCTCTTTTGACCAATAGCCTTGAATTATCACTGCTAGTCAGTATTAATAATAAATTTAATAATAGCTTAACCATATATCCTGATTTAGCTCTTGGTTACCTTCCGACCGTATATGCTGTTTTAGCTGTTGGTAAATAAAATCGAATCTGACACAAATTAATTTCTCCAATCGTACATGCTTATTTAGCTATTGATCACTGATATATTGTCAATCACTGATATAATCAATAGCTATTGATTACTGAATATATTACTTAATATAGATTTTTACTCAAATTAATTTTTCCAATCGTACATGCTGATTCAGCTGTTGGTCAGTAATAATAGAAAGTTTATTACTATTATTAACCTCTGGCTTAAAAGTTTTTTTTTAAATCCTATGACCGTACATGCGAGTTTTGCTGTTGGCCATATGAACCCACCTCAATAGTAAACCTAAATTTAAAAACGCCAATGAACCAGTAACCCGAGATTAAGAAATTATATTTCAAATGAAAAATAATTCAATAAATTCAAATTTAATCTTAAACAATTTTATTAGTACAAATAACTTGAAACAAATATTAAATAAAACAAAATATATTATAAATTGACGTACAAAATGAGACAATAAAATAAAATAATAGTTCAGTACATCAATACATGAAATGTACCAAGGAGCTTTTCAAAATCAATAATTTTTCCACTTTTTAAGAAAAGGAATTTAAATGGTGTAAGTAACTGCAGAGGAATATCCTTTGCTGACTGCGTTTCTAAATTGTTCACGAGGATGCTGCTTAAGAGACTGGAGGAATGGGTTTTGAATAATGAAGTACTAACCGAATTTCAGGCTGGTTTTAGGAAGGGTTATAGTACTTGTGATAACATTTTCAGTCTTACAAATATTATTAGGTTGAAGGTAAAAGAAAAAGGTGAAAACTTTACTGTTGTTTGTGGACTTCAAGGTGGCGTTTAACTCTCCAGTCAGACAATATGTGTACTATAAACTTTATTCTATGGGTGTTTGTAACAAATTTCTAGAAGTCTTGAAGCCGGTATTCTATATATGGATACCGAGACCAGAGTGTGGACCTGACAAACAGTTTTAGAACAGGGATGTGTATTAACTCCTCTGATTTTTTCCCTTATATTTGAATGGCATACATTTTTGAAGCTTTTGGAAGGTGGTGTTCTTGTAGCAGGTGTTAAAATAAGATGTTTATGCAGATGAGATATGATTGTGATAGCGGATCATCCGGGAGTATTGCAGGCTATGATTGATAATTTAGCAAAATACTGCAGGCTTTGGAGTTTGACATTGAACCTGTTTGAAACAAAAAAAGAATTTCATTAGGAAATTACCGAAATTCTTAAATATACTTTATTAAAAATATTTTTAAAATTAATAAAAAAAAATAATATATTTCAAATAATTTTTTTAAAACATTATTATTAAGTAATATTAAGAAACAATTTTATTGTTTTTCTAGGATAGACTAGGATAGAGTATGAGGGTAGGATAATTGAACTTTTGAATTGAATAGTAAAAGATTTCGGCATCAACTTTAAAACAACATTCTTTGCTGTTCAGTAACATTAGTGCTAAACCTTTCAAATTAGTTTTTTTAAATAAGCAAACAAATAAATTTCACTTACTTCACTTAGTAATTTAGATGGGCCTCCAGAATGGGTTTGTTGCACTACAGAAATAGTTGAAATAGAAAATCCACTTTTATTTCTCCGACGGCAATCTGCAAGAAGTTCTGCACCTTTAAGAAAGAAAATTACAGTTGTCTCATTAGTCTCATAAATCTTACTGTCTACCATCTTAATGAAAAAAAAATCTTCATGCTGATATGTTTTTATAAGATGCCAAAAATATTATCTCTCCTAAAACTTGTTGCTTAACAAGAGTATTTATTGATATCAAGAGTCCGAGCTGTGCTTATTTAGAGCATTTCCGAATATCCTTATCGGCACAAACGCAACCTAAAGCCATTACACTTTAAGAAATGCTGAAGCCAGCTACTATCGCATTGTGCGGCTTCGCAGAATCGCAGGAAGTAGGAAAGGTGCTGCATCAATCACATACTGGCATTCATACGTACACAAGCACATACGATACGTGTGTCGAAACATGTCAGTGATATCCGTGTAACAGCCTACATTGACTAATCACTCATTAGTAATAGATTCTAATTATAACAAATGGATAATATCATTATTGTTATTATGACCAATCATTTTCTTAAAATTATAATTTTTGTCCTTAGGTACATTTATGTCATAGTAGGCCTAATGTGTAACCACTCGCAAACACACAAGCATCGCGAAATTAAAGCTAGGCCAATAAATGCAATATGTGCGTCTTGGTTTATTCGAACATTCAGATTCTATACCAATTTTGAATGAACTGGACTAGTTAAAAACTTGTTTGAATTAATTAAATAAAAATAAATGTAATAAATAATTGTATTTGTACTGAATGCGGGCTATACAATTGGGTAAAACTGAATTTTCAATTAGCTTCAAACTGCACATTTTTGTGTAACAATTTAAATAATAATTTGTTAATAACTTTTTAAATAACTTATGTAGCGACATTTTTAAAACTGTAAAAAGTGTATAGAAATGTATGCTACAAATTCTTTACAAGATATTTTATAAGCTGCGTATAACGAAAAATGTTGGCGTACATCGTATTTATTTAGTATGACTCGGCGTGATGTGTCTACAAACGACGACGTACGACTTTTTCAATCCAACTGTCATTTCTAATATTACAAGTCTTCGGTAATAAGTTTTATGAAAAAATAAGGAAGTGAGTTTTATTGTTAGCTAAGTTGATCACTGTATTACTACTAAGAATGAAACTGTAGAAACCATTGACTTGTAAAATACTGAAGGAGTGTATGGTTTACTATAATATACAAATACCTCTAAACGATTAAATAAAACGTTAATTAAAACAAGTTTAATTAATTACCATCCCTGCAATCGTTTTGAGCCAGTTTGATCTTTTAAAAGTATTTTCAAACACTTGTAGAACCATGTTTTACCGAATTGTATGACCTACATTCAGTTCTACCAGGTGTTAGGAAATTTGTAGATTAAGTTAGCAATTTTTTTACTTTTTATCAAGGCTAGCTTAATAATTTTAATTGTCTTGTTACCAACTGAACTTTGTAATTTTACCTTTAGGCCTACGTGACATATACTTGTAACTTATTCGAAATACTTGGAGACTAAGCAAACACCTATGGTTTCAAAAAGCGCTAAAATGCTAAAACATGATGGTATTCATTTTAAATCTCATTAATTCACTACAATAAAATTAAATTAAATTGCATTCAATTTAAATTTGAAATTGAATTAAATTAATTCATTACTATAAAATTTATTTTTATAATTTATTTATAAAAATATATTTTGGCAACCAAGTATACAATAAAATAAACTTGATTGTTTGAAAGAAAAAATATAGGCCTACATTTTTGTGCTTTTTATGAACAATCCCATTTTTGTGCTTGAAAATGAACAAAAAGGAGGACCTTGAGGTCAAAAAATAGGAATTTTTATTCAAAAATAGACTATTTGGATTTGGAGGATCCAAAAATATTAAAAAAATATTGTATATATTATTTAGGCTTACTCTAAATATAAACATGGTTCTAGCGGAAATGACCGATTACTGTACGTGTGTACATTAGTTTTAATTTTGTCCATGTTATTACAAGTACACCACATAATATACCTAAAATATTTTAAAACTGTCAATAATGTGAGTGAAAAACCCAGATAACCATTAAAAATGTGAATTACATTAAGGATAAATAATTAGTAACTACGTGCATGACAATATCATAGTTAATAGTAAATATTTAAGCGAATCAAAATTATTTCGTATTTGATTAAAACATAAGAATAGTTAAATTTCAAACTTACCTGGTATCAACTGGAAAATTGAATTCACTCTTTTGTACATGGTAACTTCAAAAACACAGTCTGATCAGCACTGCTTGTCTTCATAGGCTACTATACAGAGAAGTAGTGATCTAATGAAAGATAACACAGGCAAACTGGCAACGCCGGAAATAAGGAGCTAAATACCGCGAAAACTCCTGCAACGTCATGGGACCACAAATGACAGTGTTTTGATACCCCTAATGTGGTCCAGATTTGTAGTCCTCGTGGACCACAATGACAGGTAAAATGATACTCGCTAGGACCACAATCGCGGGAGGTAGAAAACTATATATATATATATACACACACACACACAGTATTACAAAACACAATTCAAGAGCTAAGATGCAAAATAGTAATTCACATGCATAGTTAACAAAGCTGCAAACGTGCACGCACAGCCCCCTTACATAGTAGCGATCTTGAAATTCAGATGATAAAAATACAATAGTTTAATTAATTGACCATCACTCTTTGGACCATTGAAGTGTCATGACAGAACAGGTAACAGAAATAGACTACCCGTACTTTTGAACAATAAAAATAAAATACTATTTTTTAGCACAAAATGCTTTATTATCATTTTAGGAAGTGTAGGGAAACTTAAATTTCCAATTTAATTTTTAATTATGTATTATATAAATTTTAAATATGTAAGTCTTTAATATAATAAATTATCCGTATTTAACTTTTTGACAAGTATTCACTTAACATATGTGAGAGCATCATGTGCACTACTTAGAGTACTTTAAGTGACTATTACTGTCCCATTTATAAGCTTAATGGTATTATCGTAAATAGTGTAAGAGTGTTTATCTTTCAATAGAAACATTCATGTACTCATTCAGAATTTGTTGACATTATTTGAAATATATCTGTCTCATTCCACTAGATGATAGGATTGTTTACTTTTCGGTTATCAATGTTTGCATAGGGTAGCAATTAGTGTTAGCTGCCATCATCTATGCTATAAATGTCATGTATAGTTACAGTTGTCTAGGTTATCTTTATTATTTATTATAAACTATTTCCTATGGAAGACTTTTAAAAAATGTCATGTAACAGACTGACATTTAAAAGGGTAATGGTTAATTGAGACTCTATTGGAACTTGATAATTCGGATTATCAGATTATCTGCATAGAATCATTTTGTTTGACTGTGTGTCATGTTTGTTGGTGAAATACAACATACTCATTCAGTCAACATAGGCAAATAAATATGCTGTATTTATAAACTTCCAATGTCTACCTTGGAAATGAGATATCAATACTATACCTATCTGACTATCACATGTTCCGCATTAAAGCATAAATATTGATTACACTAAATTTTAAATATCCTAAATATCAAAGACCGATTATAATAAATCACCTTTGATGCTTTAAATAAATTGTATTTTCTTTCTTATATTTAACATTTTCCACCCCGCAAGGGGATGCAGACTAGCTGCACCTATTGAGAGGATTTAGACATCCTTCGCGGTACCCGAGTCTAACAAACACTTACACTTATGACTTTAACACTTTACACTCACACATACATTTAGGGAGGCGATAATAGCCTCAATGTGTTTTTCGCCTTACAAAAAAAAAGAAGAAATTAACACCCCTCCCCCGATTTTCTTCAACAAATTTCTCTATTCTATGGCTACTAAAATCTATTTATAATTCTGGAATATAAATAATTAGGTTTATTCACTAAGTGGAACACTAAACATATTAAATCCCATTGTTTGACTGTGCATACAACACTCACTTAATCAACATAGGAAAATATGCTGTATTTATAAACTTCCAATGTCTATCATAGAAATGAGAATTCGATATTATAGTTGACCGACTTATAGTCTATTACTTACCAGTGCCTGTCTGTGCAATTCCAATCAAGTCATGACCACTTAATATCACAGGCCATGCTTGGCACTGTATTGGTGTAGGACTCGCAAGTTTTTTCACGCACATTAATATTTCAAGAATAAAGTGATAATTCTCAAATGCATGTTCAAAAGTAGTTACTGGATTCGGTATCTTCACTTCGCTATTTTCCATGATATTTTTAACCTTTATATTAAAGTAATCACGTCTGAAACAAAAAAAGATGTTAATTAAATTTTGTTTATTAAAGGTTTTTACTTTCAAAGGTATTGGGGATCTATTTTCATTATAAAATTACCTGATCTGTTTTACTTCCTCAGGAGATCTCTTGGCTACCTCCACAGATTCAATGTAAAAGTTTTTAATAATTGGTGATAAGCTCTCCCATTTTTGCTTTTCTTCCAAGTCCTATTTCATTAGAAATCATAATATTAAACATATTTTTAATTAGATAGTAAATTGACAACATATTAATTCTTTTGAAAAAAATATAGCATAATTAAAGTAAGATGGTGTTAGTACAAAATCAAAACTTGTAAAAGTTAAATGAGCTGGTCTAATCAGAATCTATTCTCTAACTGATCATGCATATAGCATGTCCAGTTTTTTAATACAAGGTCAGCTGCCCTCCAGTCTTTAACTGGTTTTGGAACAACCATGCTTTTGTCAAAACTACAGGAATGTCTATTCTTTATGTTACATAAAGTTACTCCACTTTACCTATTATTAAATCATTTAAAATTAAAGGCTTTATAACGACAGTAAGTTCTAGCCAATAGGAACTGTATTATAAAAACATTAAAAATATTTTTTATATGTAATTTGATAGAACAGTTCCTTATCTGACAATTGAGAAAATTGTGGTAAAATATATATAAAAAAGGTTTGTTTTCTTTAAAACATTGCAAAATCACTAATTTAACCCTGATAATTCTTGTTTACACTGGCAATACAGGCTGGTCATTACAAGGTTTATAATAAGAAAATAGCCTATAGTTTTTGCCTTATGTTTATAAATCTCACATTGTCAGTAACACTTTTTCTTTTTTTAAGTGTTTAATGCTATCTCTTTTGGCTAGCCAAATTACATTCCTAAACAATGAAATTTCAACCAACTTGGACTCGACAACACATTTTGTCATCTGTATTAACTGCACACAAGGTACTATACTTTGTAAAATAATTTTATTTATTATACTTGTTCATAGTAACAAAGAATTCATGACATAATTAGTCTGACGTATTTATCAAACTGCACTGAAATAAAATTTGGTCAGTCCTCTGAAATTAGAAAAAAGATACTTTGAAAGGAAACGAATTTTCAGTTTCTAAACATAACTTTGTGTCTTTTCAGAATATCAAACACAAAATATATGTGGAAATAAAGCAGATTTTCACTTTTTCTTATTGTTCTGAATTTGTAAACATTTCAGCAAGTAAAAGAACATACCTTACAGAAAAAGCTGCTTGTGACTGTTTTAACAGTGAACAATTACCATAAAACAAGAAACAACCTTATCAAAATTATGAACAAAGCAAAGTTCAAACTCTAATTTCTCTATTTCTCCTGAACCATTTTAGAACTTAATGCTTGCTTAAAATTTACTTAACTCCCATTATGATGGTTATAAAAAATATATTTTTGCTTTTACAGTGAAATAATACTTTTGACTGGGGTCTAATATTACTTATGAAACCCCAAGTATTATTAACTAAAACTGATGAAATTATACTATTTAATTAAATGGTAAACTAAAAAATGGTAATTAAACCAAACTAATGACTTACAAGTTGTTTATTTAGTGCTTCAAAGTCGATTTCCTCTGGCTCTATGTCTTGCCAACTATTGACTTCCTTCCCATTATAAAAGAAACGTTTACTATTTTCAGCATCTGTTTTTGTTTCTTCAACTACATTTCCTTTCTCACTAGAGTCAACACCTACTGCACTCTCTGTTTTTGGTTTTTCCTTGTATTCATCTGTATGTTCAAACCAAGGTTTTTTGTCTTTTAATGCAGAAAAGACGTCAATTCGTAACCGTCTTTTAATATGATCCAACACTTTATCTTTTGCAAGATCAGTTCCTTCAATATACAAATCGCTAAATGTATCATCCTCTGAATTTCTCCTTACCTAAACAATTAAACAATAACTAACACATTGAGAAACAAAATAACAGTCGGTAATAGAATGTATTTATGAAAAAAAGAGAATTTTTTCATTTGTGAGAAAATTTTACATTAGAAAAATGTTTGAAGCAGTATTTTCTGCTTTAGAAAAAACATAACTTTCTGAAGCATTATTTTTCAACCTTTCCTATTCTGAGGCATACGTTTTAAAGTGGTGTCTATCTAAAAAAAACAATTGATTTTATCATGGCTTACAACAGTAAAAATATTGTAGATAATACTTAGTAAAAAATTTTGATATTGGAAAAAGTCTGGAATTTACGAAATTACATGCAACTTTTGGTCAAACTAGGAGGAAAATTATACTTAAATTTAAAGAACATTTGGCACATATGTATGACAGACCAGAAAACTCTAGTGTGGTACAGCATGTACTCAGAAATGGTCATAATTTAAAATTTAATAAAATTAGATTGAAGAAAAATGTAGTCTCTAACAGGTTACTGGATAGTTTTCATATAACTAGAACTGCTAATAACGTGTTATTAAATGTTGATAAAGGACCTATTCCCCAGTCTGCATTATTCTCTCTGCTAATAATTTTTCACATTAGATTAGTTTTGAAGTTATTGTAATTATTTAATTATGTTTGTCACTAGGTTTCACTTCAGGGTTGAAATTATCTTACTTGTATATATCGAGGTCATTGCCTCTCCAGTTTTCAATTAGGTAGCATGAAAGGTTTTAACCTTTGCGATTTATTTTAGCTTGAAAGAGTAGACTTATTTTGATACTGAATAGACTAAACTGTTAATCCATTATTCCAACAAGGGCTGACTTTCATAAAAGTCATTCACTGAGGTGAATAAATAAATAAACATGTATATAATAACAACTATAAATATTTACCTAAAACTTGTTAACAACGATACACCTTAAAGAAAAATACACAATTTATTGTAGAGCAGTAAATTGGCTCTACAATAATAACAAGAATAAATTAAAGAAACATAAAACATACTTAAAACTAACCAGAAAAAAATAACCAAAAATAAAACAATCATACTCATACCCATACTTGTTGCAAGGTTGTAAAGAGGCCCTACAATAAAGTTACATACTTAAATTTTAATAAAACAATCCAGACGATGAAGGCAATCCAAAGTCTGGTCAATGGCTGAGACACCACCTCCCAACATTGTCTGTAAAAAATTACCCACTCTACATATAAGCTGCATATTCTGGAAACCATCATAATCAATATATATGTATCGATCAATATCAATATATAAATCTATGGATTATACACTGATCATAATCATGAGCAATATATGTCTTACTGAGATGATTTCTTTACATAACTCGCATTGAGGTGGGTTCCTGCGTCCCACCAGAAATCCATGTGTTGACAAGCAGTGACCAATACGAAGACTGGTAACCTCCCTGTGGCTTGCATGTATTGACGACCCCCCAGGACGAAATATTTTTTATTACCTTCAATTTATTATTGCTTACATCTGCCCATTCATTTTCTCAGTGTAAGAGAATTACATACTTTGTTTTAAATAGGCTGATTGATTGATGGCTACACTACCTTTAGTTCTTTCATCCATGATGAAGTCAGCCGTTAAAATACCCCTTCAGGCTTAATCTGATTGGTGGAGATGCGTCTCTTGTAAGCAGATAAATAAAGGAGAGGTATCTCTCATTAGAACTTTCAGATCCTCTATATAATTCTTCACTCCATTAATGTTCCATTGTATCACACTATTTTTAGTTATAGGTGAGGACATTAAATGTTAAATATTATTAAATAAAAAGGATTAATTTATTTGTTCTTGTTTATTTCCATTATTGAGTTTTCTGAACGTGCAGAGGCATTTAATATATAACTAATACAGAATAGGATTAAAATCGGTTTTGTCAGTATGACCCACTTTACAATAGTCGGAATCCATAGACATCGAATTACTAATGTGACTAATGTCAGACTCTGAAGATTTTACATTTAACATTTTTTTTTTTAAGGCATGCCTTCTTCAAATTGTTCCCTAATTTGTTAATTTTAAAAGCAGATTTGTTTCCTGTAACAGAACTTTTAGTATTTGGTCCCAACTACTGGTGGAAGTGAGTTGAGACTTTTTTTTTAAAAAAGTACTCCAATCCTGGAGTAATTTTCTTATTACTAACTTTGAGGACCTTGTCACAGAACTTGTTTCAGGAGTAAGTTGTGCCTTAGCATTATATTTTTGGAAGCAGATGATAGCAGAATCAGAACAGGTGTGGTATAGCAACTTGTTTAGATATAGAAACAGCAGTAAAGCTATTAGAAAGTAGGGCCATCAATCGTGCTATCTGTTCCATCAAAACCTGGATAGTCTTGGTGAGCTCACTACAATTGGCACGGAAGGCTTCTTACTAGTGTAACCATTGCAAAAGATTTACTTTCAACTAGAGACTCTGCTAACTTATACAACTTCCTGTCCTCAGAAAATTGAGCTGCCTCAGTGGCCTAGTGGATAGCGGACTAGGCTTTCACCCCGAGAACCTGGGTTCGATTCCCGGCCAAGGCTTGGCATTTTTCATACACTATATATCATCCCATCATCTGCATTAGTCCAAGCGTGCACAATAGTCGGACGTTAAACACCAAAAAAAAAAGAAAAAAATGCTCAGAAAATGAAATTTTATCCTTAGTCATGATAGCTAATATTGCTGTTTCTTCTTTATAATTTGGACAGAACGATCGAACAGGATGATCACCCTCATAATTGGGGCACTTTGGATCATACTTACTGTCCTACTTCTATGACCTTGGATACCACAATTTTCACATATTACAGCTTTCCGACAAGCTGCACTCATATGTCCAAAACACTGACATTCGAAATGACTACGAGAGCTTGGAACATATGGTCGCATAATAAGCAGCTGTTAACCTGCATAAATAAAGTCAGGAATATTTGTTTTTCCAAGGGTGAGAATTAGAGAGGCAAATGGTATTTTTTTCTCCCTTGTCCACTCACATTATCTAAGATACATCTGCAACGTATTCAGATGCAAGCTCCGATTTCTTTCTTTCGTCAACATAGAACAGATCCCTACATGTTACCACAACTCTTGCCTAAAAAACTAACTCATATATAACGACGACAAACTTTCTTTGTCACTGTTGGTGTTTGCACTAATAAGGTCCTGTTCTGTAGCTTCCTGATAGAAACAACGGGACCTGCATTTCTAACAATTGCTTTGTTAATAAGAAAGGGAGAAACCTTCGACAGATCTACTCCTTCTGAAGCCTTTTAAAAAATTAAATATCTATGAGCTGGCAGCTCAAGATGTCAACCTCTTTTTTCCTTACTCTCCTCAATACTGCTAGACTCGTTAGGTAAAGCTGAATGATGTCTCTTTACAAAACTGTTGGCATTTAAATTTGTTATCCATAATTTATTTGCCGAGCAATTCATAAATGATGATTTCTCGAACAAATGCTACGGGGTGCACCCAGCATTACCAGTAGCACAGGAGACTCAAACTAATGTGAGATCTCCAATATCTTGGAGCCAAAATACATGTCCAAGTCTCCCTGATACTTAGGAATGAGTTCCAGTACAAAGTTATCGTTCCTTAAACCCAATTACTATTGACAGCCACTATCTGTATACCCACATCTAAACCTTCTCAATATGTGCAGCTAATCTGCATCCCCTGCAGGTTTTACTTAATAGAAAATTAATAAAATGTTTTTTGAAATAAATAAATTAGAATATAAAGTAGAAGATTGTTTTATAGTGAAAGAGTAACTGTCTTGTCTAATGTGACTATTAAGTGATAAGACTTTTATATAATTTAATAAAATAAATAACTTTTAACTTACCTGAATCTTTACTCCATTCTCTTTTTCAAGTTCTTTAATTTTACTACCTCCTTTGCCTATTATTTTTCCAACATTCGATGAATGTACATAAAATGTATCTTCAATTTTATATCTGCTCCATTTGTGCCTACTATCGTGCCCCCCACGGTTATCATTTCGGTTAAAATACTGTTTGGTTTTGTGTGACTTGTCATCACTGCCTGGTCCTCTGCCAGCCATTTTGATCACCTTTAAAGTAAATCACCAATTAACTTATTTTATTTTTGAAACTACAAAATTTTAAATACAGTTAACTTTGGAATAAAATAATTGTCTTTTGCAGTTTAATGTAACTTAAATATATTTAGTTTCATATGCTTTAAGATCAACGTGTTTTATAAGTAGATTAAATTCTAATCAAGTGCAATAGAGAGTGACCTTATAAAATATGATGTGCAATAAGATTATTAAACTCTAACATTTTTCTTCTCTGAGTAATTTACTGTTAAGTGTTTAAATTACAGTCCTTCTTTTATAAGTTATGAGATATTCTTGCCAATAATGTTATAAGTTATTCTCAAGTCCATATTTAGGCATTTTGTGTCCCTGTGCTCCAAGTGATTTGCCCTCCCTACGAACCTCACTCCCAGCCACACAAAATATGTCTTAGAGAAGAAAAGATGTGATTTTACAGACATGCCAGTAAAGTTAAGTACAAGATGTGATTTTACAGACATACCAGCTAAAGTTGAGTACATTATAACAAGTAAACAAATATATAAAGACTTAGTGGTACAAACATATATTGTACCAGTCTAGGTATTACAAGTTATGTGTAATTTTAGTCAATACTGACAAATAATTTAATATTCATATATTGTGTGGAGTACTGTCTTACCGAAAATGTGCTGTTTTAATTCTTAATCAACTATTCAGTTATATCATGTCACTTTTAATGAATTTGAATTAGAAAATGGACTATTGAAATGGCCATCACAGTAAGAACCAAATCCAGGCCCTTAAAAAGCACACTCACATTTAATTTGATTAAAAATTGGCACAAAAACTAATTTTGTTCAGGAAACTAGGATATGTTTTGAGCTAAATTATGTTTGCCATTTGTATGCCAAACAAATGAGGCTTTTTTAACCTTTAAATGATATGATAAACATATCCCATTACTTAATGAGAAGTTTTACTTTATAGACTCATTACTATACATTTTCTTCAGGTATGGAAGTGTAAATGTAAATGCTAGTATTCTTGTATTAATTTGCTGAAATCAGGGATTAATAAAAAAACATGCTTCATTTTTTTTTGAAAAATAATAAAAATTTTCTTTTAGATTTTGACAAACAATTTTTTTTATTAACCTATTAACCTACAGTATGATGTATACGACAGGAAATGGCATGAAAAATACTGTAATATGAAACCTCTCCAAGCTTTCTAGCTCAATTAGAAGAGGTCCTCGGTCCTCAGCACTTCAAAAAAAATTCTGTTTGTAGTTTTTGGACAAATTTTTGAAAATTTACATAGCTATAATTGAAAAACTAGTTGAAGTATCTTGATGAAATTTGGTATTTTTCCAAGCCTATATGAATAATATACCTTTGCAAAATTTCATTAAAATCTGAGATAGTGAGGTTCACACAGTATGTTAAGTTGACTGTAATGACCATGATGTGTTTTTCATAAAAGGATAGTAAAAAATCAAAGGTTGGCATGATAATTGTTTAAGAAGGGACAAAAACAAAAACACCTTTCGAACATTAGAGCCAGTAAAATACACAAGTCGTTAAAAACACAGGAAGTTGTGAAGCAGTGGCATGCATTTGAACTTCATATTGTAAGATTGATTATTAAAAACATGTTGTAAACAGTGCCACAGTTTACATAATAAATTACTTACATAAGTTACTTATAACTGCTATCTATGTTGAAAGAAAGAAAGGTTTACCAGCCTTGACAAGAATACTCACAAGGGACTAAAACGAAAAATCCCAAACACAAAACAATTTAAGAGTGATGGACGATATCTAATTTCTTTAATGTGGAAGGTCATGCAGAGGAATATACAATGCTACCATAAAAATTTATAGGTCATGAAGAGAAATATATAATGCTGCAATAATTTGCAAACGAATTACTGCACAATCCACATACCATTTAAAAAAATGTTGATTTATAAACATAGTTTAGTCTATTACAAAGGTTGGAAAAATATTCTGAACACTATCTATTTTCTTATTTCCCTTCAGCATTAGTTTTGTTATATCTATTCAGCATTATCTTTTTTGTTGCAGTCTACCTACTGTGATAACGACCCATCATTCTTTTGCAAGTTATGGTTTATTCTAGACCATTTGTGAATCTACTTACTTCTACAATAAGTAATAACCATCAATCTTTTGCAAGTTATGGCTTGTTCCACGTCATTTACAGGTCCTTTCTCATGCCAAAAATTTGGCGTTATGTTAAGTGATTATACTGTATTAGATAAAGAAGAGCAATTTGAAAAATTTGTTGTATGAACAAAACATGTTTCACAAATAAAAAAAATGTTCATGATTTGTACTGTTAAGACTGTGCATCTGTGACTGTGCTGATTAGATATCCTTTATTATATGCCCAACATTAATAATCTAAAATATAAAAGTGTAGAAACAATAACAATAAAAATGACAAACATAACCTCAAAATGACGTACAGAAGAAGGTAACATGTTCTGTATCACGAAAACAATTAATATGTGTTATTAATAATAAAAGAACATACTTTAAAAAAACTGAAGAACCTAACTTGAATTGGCAGTTAGGTATTTACCTAACTCGACTCAACTGTTTGGTGTTGATCACAATTCGAATCGGTTGTTAGCAATATATTTTCGTTAAAAATGGTTTAAAATAATAACAAATTTAGGTATTTATGCAGTGTAGGTTTTTTTTCAAATAATAATTTTTGAATATTTTTTTTTATTTTATACCTTATTATCTAATTAACACATATTCATTTACAGAGAATAACTTTTTTAAAGATTATTTATGATTTACAGGCATTTTCTACAGAACTATATTGTGGCATCATTGCTTTAAACATATTAAATTTCATACAGATTTACTGGTCATGCATGTTACAAATTCTGACAGCCATTACTAAATGTTAAGGTTTATTCCTTTTTTCGTTGGTTCATCCTCCTAATGAAAACATTTTAGTTATTTTTTTTTAATAAAAGTTTTTTATCATTTTAGCAATCAAAAACACGCTACCTACATGATAACCACAAGTTCAATTTAATAGCTTTTTCACCCAACGCCGTGTCGGTAGGTTATCAGGTATTATTTCTTTTAAATAAGTGTTTTTTTCATGTAACAATTGTGTTAGGTTCACCGCCCAACAACTGTGAAAGTTAAGGTTATTGAGTATTCTTTTGGTATTTATGCAGTGTACGCTGTTCTGTTAAAATAGTGATTTTTGAATACTGTTTTATTTTTTACCTTATTATCTAATGAACTTGCAGAAAATAATTTTTTTAAATATTACTTATGATTTTAGGCTGCTTTTTACGGAACTATATTCTGATGACATTACTTTTTACAATGCATTGAAGACACTACTTTTCATTCACTGATTTACCAGACATGCATGTTATTATTATCTATGTGTACTTACTGATCATGCGTGATCTGACAGCCATTGCTAAATTTTGTGATTTATTACTTTGTTTGCTATTGTTTTTGAGTCTTTAGGTTATGGTTGCTGCTGATTTTCTTCTTAACCACGGCATTTTTAAAGAATCATATTCGTGTTCAAAGTGCAGCAATATTTGCATAATTGACAAAGAAACATTAAATTTTATTGCAACCATCATGCAGATGTACGTCGGAAGCAAAAGCCTAAAAGGTGTTGTTTCATTAAATCAGCTTGAGATAGGTCTTTTTTTGAAAAGGAATGTTTACAATTAGAAGTATATTTTAAATTTAGTGCCGTACTTCTGCACGTGAAGCCACCATGCAAGAGTTTACAGCAACGTGAACTCAACGTCAGTAGCCATTCCTAGCTGATTGGTATTCCTTTAGCTGTGAAGTTTTCATCATATGATTAACAATTTGATAGATTGGTGGGTCAGGAACTGTTGTTGAGATCAATGAAGCTAAATTTGGCAAAAAGAAATATAATCGAGGTCTGCAAATTGAAGGTCAATGGTTATTTGGAGGTATCCAAAGAGAGTCTAGTGATTGCTTTTTAGTCTCAGTTGAGTCTTAGGATTCACAGACGTTGTTTAGTGCTATCAAACAATGGATTCTACCAGGAACAATTATAAGTGACTGTTGGAAAGCTTACAATTGTCGTTCTGACAGTGATTTTGTCCATCTGACGGTGAAACACTCAGTTACTTTTCTTGATTATGAGACAGGTGCACACATGAATATGATTAAACGATGCTGGCATGAATTTCGACACACGATCTGCGAGTTAGAAAAAACCACTTCATGGGATATTTAGTTGAATTTTCAATTTCAATAGAAATATGGCTATTATAAATAAGTAAAGGTTTAACCAACCCTACAAAGTAGCAGCTTCACTATATCTGCCACAATAACATTTATTACAAAGTTAGTAACTACTTTAATTAAACAGGTTTTTTACCCAACAAACATATTAGTTTGGTTTACCATACAACAACCGGGTCAGTTAGGTTATGGAGTATTCCTTTTAAAAAAATAAAGGTTTTTTATCACCCAACAACCATGTCAGTTAGGTCACCATGCAACAACTGTGTCCCTTAGGTTGACCACCCAACAACAATGTCTGTTAGGTAATGGAATATTCTTTTTAAAAAAAATAAAGGTTTTTTATCACCTATCAACCATATTAAGTCCAACAATTGTGTTAGGTTCAACACACAACAACCATGTCAGTTTTTTTTTTTTTTTTTTTTTTTTTTTTTTTAATAAAGGTGTTTTTACCACTCAAAAACTGTGTTATTTAGGTTTAATAGCCAACAACCAAGTCAGTACCTAACCATATCAGAACTTTTTTTTTAAAAAAAGTAAAAGGTTTTTATTGTTTTAAGGATCAAAAACACATTACCTACTGTACTGTTAACAGTACTGTTAGCTTGTTATGTAATACAGTTATCCCTTTGTATAATTTTTTCGAGATTTATTTTCCTGGCTAGAATATAAACAAAAAAGTGGACATTTTTTCCTGCTAGAATGGTAATAAAAACAATTTTTTTACAATGAAGAATTGTGGCCGATTGGAAACTATAGGTCAGCCCCTAAGAAATGCGTGATAATTACTAAGGGACTGGAATATAATGTGCAGTCTAATCATACCTCAAAAAACATTCTATTATTTATTTTAAACAAAAATATATATATTATTCCTCTACAATTACAAAATAAATTTATTAAAGAAACCACCTCAGCAAATACACAATGATTCTACTGATTAAGGAGTTAAATTTTCATTTAATTAATATAATAAAGTTACCTTCCTATTCTTTTACATAAACGTAATCAATACTCGAAGGAATACTTACTGTAAACAATCAAAATGAAAAGATTTCTCTGCGTTCTTTCTATCGTTTTCCACCAAATTTCAGTTCCATCCAAAGTAGGTCAGTACTTATTGCGTAATCACCATAGATACGGAAAAAGAACAAAGGTTCAATTCCCGCTTAAATCATTGGCATCTCTGATCGCTATCTGTGTGTTCTATAACCTGTAACCACTAACTTTCCTATGTAATGTTTTGCATTTCCACTATAGAATCACTATTGTTTTATGAAAACAGGTATAATAAAACTCATAGATAAAAAAATGTAAATTTAACCTAAATTATATTCTAATAAATAATATTAAATCATAATTCTAATAAAGAATGATTGTAATAAAACAAATTCAAATTTAAAATGCCTGTTTATTATAAATGAATATATATATATATATGTATATATGTGTGTGTGTGTGTGTGTGTGTGTGTGTAAAAGTTATGTTGTTGGTTCCGACAAATTGGTTTTTGAAAAAACTCAGATTGAATTTTAATAAATATTTATTGAATGGGAGTTAAGTTCAACTCTTATTCCCAGAGATGATCTGTCGACTAGTGTCACGCATACGCCAGTATAGATTGCTGTACTAAACTAAATTTAACAAAGCTTTGTTACAATGCAGTGAGAATGCAAAGTACTGATTCTAGCAAATTAAGAATACCTCCAAGATTGGCTATCCTACTGCACTGTCTATTGTCTTAACCTAAAATACATTATATAACTCCTCCAATTATAATCAAATATTTCAGGAATGGTTGAATGCTGAATTGATGTAAATCATTTTTCTGTAATCATCTAAACATCATATAGATTATTCCAAGGTGAAGGCTTACATATAGAACAATTTTCCAGATGCTGGTTTCTCAAGTAATCACAGTATATTGTCAAATATTTGATTATGGTGTCTACTTAATATTTACTAAGTCCAGTTTCCTGAGGATGACTGGAAATTCTTACCTTTCACTTACTTGAAGTGGACATCTAAGAATTGTCCACCTTTCGTTTTTCATGAATAATATAGTTGTTTATTTTAGTTGAACATTGAATTATTATTGTGACTAATTAAATAGATACATTAAAAGTAGTTACTATTGTTTTTTCTTGACTTACAATTTTTAAAGCTTATTTTTGTGGTAATATAGCCAAATATTGGTTCATTTATGGTGTCCATATTATTACATTTTCAGATCTCCAAGACAGTATATTTACAGCTGTTCACCTTTCTGGATTATATTATAGATGTTTTTAACAGTCAAGCATGAGTTATTTGTTCCAATAAACAGAGAGATTTGAAATGATATCTGTTATTGCAATTACTATCTAAATCTATGAATTCGATCTTACTTAACTTAGATTTAGACATTAACATATATATTACAGTAGCAAGTATGGTTATATACCATGATTGATATTTGGTTATAAATATCCATGATTGATATACAGAAAATAACTTATAAATATTATAGTCTGCTTCATCTGCAACTGATAATTTAAAAAAATGTACTACTTCTTTAGTACTAATTTTACAGCTTACATCTATTACATTTTCAATGCCCAAATATTTTCTATTTTTAGTTCTCATAGTAATTAATTATTGTTAAATTGCAATTGATTAAGTATGTTGCTAAATACTTCCAATTCTATGAAATCATTGTGGTTTTTATTTACAAATAACAATTTGTCACTTAATTCCTTAAAATTATCTCAAATTACATTTACTACCTTATTATTTCTACAATAATAACTACTAGTTGAATACTGAAGTGCAATTTGATTTGCAATGTTCAATTGATTATTTTTCATCTCTTCTAATAGTTTGTCATATTTTTTGTGATCATAAAAACCTAAATTTCCTGTAATGGCTTTTATTACTATGATCGGTAATCAGGCTGTATGAACCAGGATCAACAATACTTCTAGTCTTCCTAGTATTAATTTTATTTTCTTCATACATTATTACTAACTCTTCTTTCATTAAATCTCTTGTATGATTAATAAATCTAAAATAGTTAACATATCTAACTTTACTACCATTATCAGTTACAAATTCAATATTTCGATTTATACTTGCTAAAGAATTACCATAATTCACACTAAAATAATTTATATATCTTGATAGTAAAACTCCAAATTATTTAGTAGAATTAAAATTTTTTCTAAGCCAAAATAAGGTACAAATTTAAGATAACATTATGCTACTTATTCCTAAGAAATTTTTTTCATTGTATTTTAAAATTCACTCTCTGTAGTCTGTCTAAAATTTCCTAAGTCTTTGTATACGTTCTTGAAGACTAGTCGAATATATTATGTCATAAACATTGGATAAACTATGAAAGCACGTTTCATTTTGAATTCCTATTAAAATATTATTCATAATTCTTTGGTGTGTTGGTGGGCTATTTTTCAAACCAAAAGGCATTCTTAAAAATTAATATGGATTTTTGAATGTCCAGTGCACATTCAAAATGCAAATTCACAGTGTCAAAAATGCAGTTTTTCTACACTATTTGGGTCCATTTCTACTTGGTGAAATCCTGAAGCTAAATATAACATTGTAAAATCCTGAGATCATCCTTATTTGTCTAAGATGCCCATTACATTTAGTAAAGAAAATATGTTATCAATAGTTTTTGAGTTTAGACCTCTAAAATCTACCATTAATCAAAATTCTTGTTTACTCAAGGCATCTTCTTTTTTTGGTACAATCCCAACCTGAGAGTTCCATTGAGATTAAGTTTTTTGTTTTTAAGGTGAAAAGCACATTGAGGCTATTATCTAAATGTAAGTGTGAGTGTAAAGTGTTAAAGTTGTAAGTGTAAGTGTGTGTTAAGACTCGGGTACCGCAAGAGATGTCTAAATCCTCTCAATAGTGCAGGTAGTTTGCACCCCCCTGCGGGGAAAATGGAGATTAAGAAGGTTGAATAATTCCCTGACTAAGCACGTCTTCAATTTGTTTATTAAGTTTGTTTTTATAAATATCTGGATATCTGTAATTTCTAGAATAGATGGAAATTTCATCTGTGATTCAAATTACGCGTTTTATTTGATCAGTGAAGGTCATGTTTTTTCCATCAATATGAAAAATATCCACATACTCTTATACCAATTTAATTATGACAATGTTTTCTTCTCAATTTATGTGTTCTACTCTAACTTTTTGATGAATCTAAAATTTTGAATGGATCATTTTAAAATTAATTTCATTATGTTATTTATTTGGTTCATAAATATTGTAGTTACTTAGGGGTTCTAGTTTGAATTTGTTATTTAATATTGTCAGTTTAATATTTCTTGTAGTCTTGTTCATAATAGGGAAAAAAGCTTTGCCTTTACGCATTAAGGAATTTCTAAGCTACTTAAGAAGTTCGGTAACAAACCTTCAACATTAAAATATTATTTATCATAATTTTTATTATTTTACTGTTTTGACTTTATATTACATAACGTGAATTTTTTTTAACAGTTGGGCATTCTGTCTTTTTTGTAATACATCATCTTCCCCCTGTAATAATAATGAAAAGCAATTTTCAGGCCATATAATAATAACTTATTTATCTTTTTATACTATCCAAACCCAATAGTAGATCAAATTGTTTATGAAACTCAAGCAAGTAAAATTTGGTTTCCTCCTTAAATATCAGAGGTAATTTACAAACGTAATTTTCTTTTGAAATGCCATGTGCAGAGGCTGCTTCAAAACATTCTGCATTTACACTTGTTTTAAAACATTCCAGTCCAAGTAATTTTCTTATACAAGCTAAAATGCTATAGTGTTAATTAGTATTTTAATGTTAGTAGTTGGGTCATATATTCATTGTTATCACTATGAAGATTCAGTACAGAAAATCGTTTCCTAAGGTAGTATTCTCTAAAACAATGATTCTTTTCAGATTTGGTGTTCAAGCGGTTTTTTTCACAGTCTTCATTGTGTAGTTGTAGTTAAAACATTTTTCGTCAAAATTTCATCTGTTGTAAACATACCGTGATTTTGTATTTGGTTAATTGTCTGTTCACTGCCATTGTTGATATTATTCATGTTTTGCCCTGTCATTTGGAAAAGTTTAGAATTTTGTTTGGGTTTTTGTCTGGTTGAATTGCTCATAAGGGTGGGTTCATGCATTTAATGTTGGGGTAATACATTGAATTTTTGATTACCATTGTTTGTGAACTGTCCTCGATGTTGTTGACCATAGTTAGCAAAGGGAAGCAATAAGTATTAGGTTGTTAGCCTGATTATCTAGGAAATTGATTATACCTTGGTTGTTCAAAATGAGTCAGTCAATGTATAAAATTATTTTAACTTTTAGAAACAACTAATTGCTTGTTTGGTTGTGAAAACAATTTATTATTTTTAAATTGAAAACTGTTTGTAAGCATATTAAGTGCCTCACCCAAAGTTGTGGGGTTTTCCCTTTCCATAAGAGAACTTAATGGCTCATTAAGCACTTTTAACAAAACTCATAATGCTAATGTTTGAACATACTCATATAATATCATGTGAATATTATGTATTTAGAAAATATACTAATTTCAGATTTAATAATGTTTGAATTCTGTCATAAAATTTAAATGGTGTTTCATTGGTTTCTTGTTTTAGTTCTGCCATTTCAAAATTTAATGTAAAACCATCTCTTTTGTCTGAATAACAAGACAACAGTGTTTTCCTATCATAGATGTTAATAATGTATATGTTAATTATGTGTTAGAACAATTTGTTGTTGTTGTTATTTTAAGGCGAAAAGCATATTGAGGCTATTATCGTCTCCCTAAATGTAAGTGTGATTGTAAAGTGTTAAAGTCGTAAGTGTGGTTTTGTAAGTGTAAGTGTGCGTGTTAGACTCAGGTACCATGAGGGACGTCTAAATCCTCTCAATAGGTGCAGCTGGTCTGCACCCCTCTGCGGGGAAAGTGTGTGTTAGAACTAAGCATAGCTATTAGAACCTACAACTGATTCTAAAGCGAACCTTTTAGTTTAGCTAAAATTGTTGACATCAAATATTCATTTTGAAAATCATTGGGACTAGCAAAAACATAAAATTTTGCAAAGACTTTATCACAAGTTGATAAGAACCTATTTAACATTGTAGGTTCTCCAGAATATTCCTGAATCATATCTGAGTACTCTTTCTTTAAAATTAGAGTTGCTACTGTAAGTTTTTTATTTAAATATTTCTTAAAATTAACTTTTATATTATAATAATACACACTTAATAATAATCTATAACAAATTTGTTATAATTTTGTTTTAATTTTTATGTATTACTCACAAGATCCAAAACTCTATACTCATTCTAAATGCACTGAACTTCTCACTAATTTTGTAAATATTTTCACTTATTATTTAATTTTATCTAATTATATCCACTAATTATTTAAACTCCACTTAGTTAATAAATACACTTATTAAGTTTGATTCATCTCTTCATAAACAGTTAAAAATAAGAAAATTGATTTAAAATTTCCTGAAGTTGTCCTACCGACTGTGACATTTATGTTGTCTGATCTATTGGTTCTTAAAAAAACTCAAGAATATTTAATAAATATTTATTGTAATAAAGAGTTTAGGTTTAACTCTTATACCCAGAGATGACCTGTTGACTAGTGTCATGTGCACACTAGTGCAGACTGCTTTATTAACTAAATTTAACAAATTTTTGTTACAGTGCAGTGAGAATACAAAAAACTGATGCTACAATTCTAGAAAATTACGGACACCTTCAAGATTAGCTATTCTACTGCACTGTCTACTGTCTTAACCTAAAATTCACTATCTATCTATCTATATCTATGTCTATCTACCCTAGTAGCACACATTGTTGACCCAATGTTGGGATTTTGTTGGCAAAGTTGGGCAATGGTTAGTTAATATGCCAACGAATTATCTTCAATGGACCAAGGAGCTGTTTGTTTGCTAGGCCAACTGTTACATTCATGAAAACCTCTGCTGTTGGCCCATTATTATTAATATTCTTAGTTGGCAGAAGGTATAAAAAATATTTTGTTGAAATAAATATCTGTAAATTAAATAGGGTATAATATTCCAAAAGTTTAAAAATAGTCTTATTTGTTAGTATAATAATATTTTATGTATGTTGTAAAATTTACTGCAAAGTGTAAGTACATGTGATGATGCACAGAATTGCCAACAACAGAACAATTTTTTTTTAGCATAATTGTGAACATAATAATATTATATCTTTAATTACTGTACTAACAATAGTGTTACAATGATTAACAAATTTTAAAAATCCTTATTTTATATCTATTTAACCATAATCATTTACTACAGATGATTTTATGATGTACTTATTATTTGAAATATTGCCAGCACTGTGGAAAAGTGAAAGTTTGTCCATTACTGGTTTACTTCTTTTGTTGTCACTCACCAAGCCTAGTTGCAAGATCCTACATGTGTACAGTTATAGTTTTAATCTGGTGCTATAATGCTTTTTTTGATTTGGCTTTTCACAATTGCCATTTAAATAAATTTTGTTTGCATGAATTTTGTCTCTTTTTGTAAAATAACCTTGTTTCAGTAAGGAAATATGCCATGTTGGTTACTCAACTAACTTTCAATAGTAGGCCTAACCTTACTAATTACCAATATGTTTAAAGTGTTATATTTTATTTAATTGATTAGTGAACTTAATAATAATCATAACTTCTCAACATTCACGAACACGTTTGAATACCTTTTCTTATCAAATTCAATATGTATTCTTACTCAAAATAATATGTACATTATAACATACAATTAAAAAGCTAAAGTAGGCTGCATATTATATATTATTTTGAGTAAGAATATTCTACATTTGATAATAAAAGGTATTCAAATATGTTTGTGAATGTATAAAGAAGTTATGATTACTATTAAGTTCACTAATCAATTGAATAGAAATATAATACTTTAAACATGTTGGTAATTAGTAGGGTTATCATTAAAAGTTAGTTGGGTAACTGTTGGGAGTAAGTTGGGCCAACAATTTCTTTGTTGGTTTTTGGTGTTGTTTAATTGTTGGCCCTATGTTGGGATTTGGTTCGTTATTAATTGGAAGTCATTTGTGCCAATTTTAACCATTGCCCAACCGTGTGTGAAAACAAAATTCCAACAATGGGTCAACAGAAAATGCTACTGGAGTATCTATCTATCTACACACACATACACACTTACACACACACACACACACACACACACATTACATTTTGTAGATTGTATTTGGTATCTATAACCTAATAACATATTTTATAACTTGTGTGTGTGTGTGTGTGTGTGTGTGTGTGTGTGTGTGTGTGTGTGTGTGTGTGTGTGTGTGTGTGTGTGTGTGTGTGTGTGTGTGTAATATGAATGTTTTAACATAAGATTTGCACACAAGATATGATGTGTGGTGTAAAGCTGAGAACACAAAATTAGAAAATAATAAATGTAACACTGAATTGAACTAAATATTCAAACGATTAACTTAAAAAAATTAAATTAATTAAATATTTGGTTCAAATAAAAATGACATATTGCAGTATTAAGTTTGTATTTGAATAATTTGAGCATTAATAGAATTGTCAAAATGTAGGTCAGTCTCTAAAAAATACAAATTAAAAACATAGAACTAGCTGTGTTGAGTACTATAAACATTTTGCCATATTCCACTCATTCTGGTATTCTGATTTATAAGTAATTAACATCCAGTAGATAAGATGAGAGTTCTATGTATTATAAAGTATACTGAATTGTATATATGTAAATAGTTAGCAGTCTTCAGGGCTCAAATCCAAGATTTTTCTTTATTTAACTTTTCATATTTTATTTAATTGGATTTATATTACATGGAAATGTTTTAATTTTATAAATGCAGCTTAACATAGTTTAAACTTGTTTATATTTTTCTGTTTTTTCTTAATTTTAAAATTATTTTATTGTGTAGTATTGTGTTGTGCTGTATGATGTTTCAGCTTATGTATTTTTTACTGTCATAATAAATTTATATTCAATCAAATAAAAGTAAAGTAATAAACTCAATAACATTAACTTTGACATTCAATATACAATTTACTGGGTATGTTTTCTTCTAATATGTTACTATTACATTAATTTTAAGCTAATGTACATAACTATTTAAAGTTATTCACTTTTATTAATACATAATAACTCAAATTGTTTAGAAGTAACTAGTTAATTTATAAAAATAAATAAATAAGTAAAACTGTAGCTACAAAATGAATACAGTAAACACATGTGAATAGTCCCCCAACAAAAATAATACATCACTAGTATTTCTTCAAAAGAAAAATAATAATAATAAAGTAATTGTTTTTTTATAGTAATAATGATGTAACCATGACTGATTAAGAACAACGTTTAAAAGATAGTTGCAGTCTTTATTGTTTTAAATAATTTAAGAATATAACTAATTGCCGTAACAATGAACACATTGTTTCTATATTGAAAATATTCATTATTCTCTTCAAGAGGTTTTTAATTCTGGTTGGTTCATATAAAACCTTAACAAACACAAGATTAAGTTAAATAAAAGACAAATAAAATAAAATTTCTTTATTTGATGGAAATGTAAGATGAAACAAAGTTAAAAAGAACAGCAGCTTGTAAATATAAAATTCATATACACGTATGTTGTTGTTATATATTTTAGGGTAACATGGATGTTTATTCATCTTCCGCTGATCCAGTGAGAAGTTGGATGATGGAATCGGTTTCAATCTGTCCATTATCATCGATGATAAAGTTCTCATAGGCATCATCTACTTCTCCAGGTGTAAACTTATCACCCCAGGTGACAAGGGCACTCCTCAGGCTAGAAATATTTTAGAAAATTTTAAAATATAACCCTTTAATTAAATTCAATAGAAGGCATGCAGTTGGCAATTACTATGGATGCAACATTTATAAAATAATTCAATAAGTCTACAATAAATAATTAATTATTGTTAGATAAATATTAACTATGCAAAATTTAATTATCAGCTGGATTAATAACTACTTTCTAGATCTAAGTTACAGGTTGTATTGTTGCCCACTTAACCCAGTATTTTAAGAAGGGTTTAATGTACTTAATTATTACAAAAGGAATAAATGTAGCAAATATTAAAAGGATTATTTTTCATGAAAGAAATTTTGAAAGAAAATAAATCAAATTGAGAGTACTGTAACTGAAAACATAAATATTGATTAAGCATTGTCAGTTAAACAATATAAGGTTTTCCTTGAATACAAAAAGAAATTTGAGAAAATGGAAATGTACATACTTTAATATATAATAAGTACAAAAAGAATATAATTAAAAAAAATTCCACTGAAGTTTGAGTGTAATTATAACATGTTTAAATTAAATAATTATAATTTTGTTTAATAGAATTAAGATGTTAGTGTGATATTGCACACACAGTAACCCTTATAGCAGTGTATATTATAGTATACCACACAGTACCATTATAATATATATTTTTATCAGCATAAAGTCAAAATTATACAATTTTATAACATTAGAGATACTTAGATGTTTTATAAACATAAGAGATATCTAAGTATTTCTTTCCTTATAAATATATAAGAGTGAAGAAAAATTGTTCATAATTCTCCCAAAGTATTGTTATGAGTATTTACTTTTACTTACTTTTCGGCATCAATTAAACCATCAACTTCAAATGCCTTGAATGCTGCTATGATGACTTTGTCATCATCAGAACCTAAAACAAATGATGAGTTCAACCTTAAAAATCAATGTTTCATTATTTTGAATAGCACTTGTGGTAGAATTGAGAATTTACAGTTAATGGGTTCCAGTAAAAATTTTGTTAAATGTATTAACAATCATAATTACTCTTTTGCTGAATAAATAATTAGGCTAATATAAATTAATGATTATATAGCACTTAAAAATTACTACACTTTAATTAATTTTAATTAAATTTAAATTTAAATTAAATTAAATTTAATTTTAATTAATTTAAAGGGACTGAAAAATGTTATTTAATCAATTCCCTGTAAGTTCTCTAATGTAAAGTCTGAAGGCACATCAGTTTAAGTGTATTTCAGTATTAACATTTTGAAGCAAAACAAATTTTATTACAAAATTATTATTTTTAAATAGGTATAAGTTTGTCAATAATCCATTATTCATTTAGCTAATTAAAATGAAATTTTACTTAAATATTTTCAAATATTTTCAATATAAAAATTGAACTTGTATATTATTCAAATTCAATACATGAAAGTACAAATTATTCAAGAAGTATTTAGGCATAATACAGCAAAAAAAAAGTAGTTTAATGTGTTCAACATTTTTAAAACATACCGCCAGACTGTCTGTTGGCAAAAAGGGTCAGTAATTGAGTGAAATTGATTGGTCCAGGTGCTTCATTGATCATCTCATCGAGTTCCTTTTCAGAGGCAATGCGACCAATGTGGTTGAAAGTTGCTCTCAAGTCACTCTTGCTGATTACACCGTCCTTATCATGGTCCATCATGGCAAATCCCTGAACAGACCATAATTAGGTATTTAATAACAAATTATAGTAATCAAGGTGGTTGTATAAATGTTTTGATAATTTTTTAAAAAAAACAACATAAAAGAAAGTTTCCTCAAGTGTTTATTCTTTTAGAGATTCCTAGAAAAAAGAATGGGTTGCATCCCTTTTTTCTTAAATGCAGACCAATTCTCTTTCATCAGTCATTACTTAATTACCATGGATTATTGTTTAATATTTTTCAGAACTAAATCAAATTAAACAATATATAATCACAAAACTAAAAATCATAATTTTTATATTTCACAGTAATCTTATTAAACTGGTTATATTCAATTGTTAAGAAAAGATAAGTTGTAGAACATTCTGTGGTTAAAAACTCAAGTTTACAAAGAAAAAAGTTTATTAAAAATATTTAAACATAATTTTCAAAGTATATTTTATAAAATGTTGTTATGTACTCTTAATCATCATGGAAAACTTCAAATGTATAGCATCTGTATTTTTATGAACATGCTTTTGTTTTGAAAATTATTAAAAACAATTACCATATAAAGGATCAAAACAATGAGATTTTAATTGTTTAGTACCTTATGTTGTTGGTGTATTTTCCAATTTTGTTGTCTCCATAATGAAGACAATACGGAGTAAGGAATAAATGTGAAAATCAACATGTCTTATATCAGCATTCAATAGTGTTTTATTGAAATAAAACTGAAAGTTAATTTATTAAATTTAATAATTATGGGTTTAATTAAATTTTTCATCCTGTATTATAAATATTTCTTTACATTAGTTTTGTGTACATTTAGCTTTAATACAGAGTTAGGGATTTTTTTAAACTTGGCAGATATTACAAGTGTTCAAGACTGAAACCATTAATAATTTTGTGTAAAAAATTTGTCAAACAAATAATGTGGAGTTATTATGGACCAAAGTGAAAAACTTACTTCCTTGAACTCTGCAACTTGTGTCTGAGAGAACATAGAGAATACATTACTGCCTGATCGCTTGGCTGCCTTCTTGGATCCACGGGAACTTTGACGGTTGGTTGCTGGTTCAGGTGCTGGTGCTGGTGCTGGTTCAGGAGCTGGCTCTGGTTCTGCAGGTGCATCTTCCTTCGCCTTCTTCTTCTTCTTCTTCTCCTTATCAGCCTAAAACATGATACTTCAGTGTAGTTTTGCAGTACAGAGGAACTTCAATAATCAAACTAATTTGATTTTTTTTTTTATGGAAAAACTACATCAATCCGCATAAAATGAAATCCAGAATATGTACTTAATAAGTATTAATGTTTAAACACACTTTTTAAATTAAATTAAATTATTGTTTTAATAACTATAATGACATACATGTCTAATGGTATTTTGTTATACAATTTGTTTAGGTACTTTGATGTAATTAAAATTTTGTTGTTGTTGTAAGGAGTTGTTACTGCAATTATCTTTTATTCAAATAAAATTTTAATCCATAAATTAAACAAAATTGTTATCAGTTTACAAATAATTAGCATAATTTAGTCAAAATTTAAAGTTAAAAAGAATTTTAATTATTGTAGAGCTTTTGTATACTAACATTCAATAGCAAAAAATAATTCTTTCATTAATGAAATTTTTATACAAAATTCCTTAAGTAATTGATAATACCCATTAGTTGTATTACAAACCATTTAATGTATACAAATATACATTAAATTATTTGTACGTTATTTTGTATGTACAATAAATTGTATATTTTAAAGTATTGTTAATGAATTTATTCCCATTAAGTAATTTATCTACATCAGTGTTTACCATTAATAAAAGCTAACTTATTTCTGACAATTAGTTTTATTAAAAGGCAACAACTTAATTCCGACAATAATTAAAGATTCTTACTTTGATTGTCAGCTTGGAAATTAATATGCTATTATTTAGAAAAACATAATAAGAAGTTGGTTTAAATTGCATATAAGATTTCCTCCCCCCCACCACTAGTCATGATACTAAAACTGTAGTTCTATTTATAGCCTAGCTGGTTAGACAGGCATCCAAATGTTATTTGCCCAGATTTTCTAAATCTAGCTTTCTTGCTTGATATATCTTCTCTCCCTCCACTTTCAACAAAATCTGCTACTTCAACTTAATAATTACTCTACTGATCAAAAGTTTACATATATAATTTTCTATAGTTTGGAAATAAATTTCATGAACAATATTAATAAAAATATTTATCTATATGTTTAATTTAGGTAATTATTCAAGCTTAAAATTGCTTTAAAAAATATGTTATAAAATTTTAACTTAAAAGTTCCTAATCACTGTATACTTTTTCTGACCATTTCCCATAATTAGTATAATTTACTACCTAAAAATTAAATGAGTTGCTTTAGTTAGAGTAATTTAATTATATAATTTTAAATTTCTTAGGGGTAAAATTTTTACTTTTAGTGCTAATACCAGTTAAGAAAAATTTCTTTGTATTTAAATTTTAAATCATATTTATCTTATAATTATTGTTTTCAAAACTACTTTATTGTAAAAGTGTTTTTATCAAACATATCTTTACATTATCTATTACAAAATATTAAAATTTAATTAACATTGAAAATTGTTGTAAAATTAAACATTGTAGGTTTGAATACATTTTATTTATTTTTTGATTTTCAAATAATACGTTTTAATAATAAAACCTTAAATAATAATGTTTTAATAGTACTTCGTATTTTTCTCATAATATTCAATTCAGCTATTATAAGTAAATTAAAAAGCTCAACAAGGCTTTAGGCAAAGCTTAAACATTATAATGACATTTTGAATTTTACTATATTAGAATTCTTATAAATGTTTTAAACATTGAAAATTGAAGCACACTTTAAAAACATATAAATAAACTTTTAATTTCTTTAAAAATTATTTTAACATTTAATTTTTCATATTTTTTTGTAAAAGTGTTGTACTTTACTTACCATTCTGGTTTAAGGTTGGCTTACTGGTCCTGAAGGCGGTCTAAGTTGTTGGTCAGTTAAGAACCAACTGAGCACTTCCCTAGAACTGCTTCCCAGCACTGAATGTAAACCCTTTTATTATTAAAACTCAGAGGCTGCTGAAAATAGATCTCCAACAGTCGCCATCTTTGTCAGGGTTGCAATCCCAGAGTGCCTACTGCCTTATTAGGCTTAGACAAGGGAATCACTTGCGTACAATACCTTGTTATTGGTCCATCAGATTCCTCCTTGCTCAGTTTAAGCCTTACCTCTTGTACAAATGGCGAACTACTTTTACATATATAGATATTACAAATGTTGCCAATTGTTTGTTTATACATAAATTTGATAGGTCAATCTTTAAAAAAAAAGTATTACCCATAGTTTTAAATGTGTTACCCATAGTGTTAAATATGTTAAACTTACATAAATTGTATAGTATATTTAATACCAAATATCAATATCATAAAACAATTAAATTAATTTTAAAACAGGGAAATGTTAATGGTACAAGTTTGTTTATTCGAGTTTTATAATTAATGACAAATTAATATTTTATGAGAAAATTTTACAAATTTGTCAATTTCAAAATTATACTCATATTTGAATCACATTTTCTTTTATGTTTCATTAATATAATCATTATTAATGATATAACTACTTATATCATATTCTAAATATAACTATTTAGAATAGTTTTACTAAATAATTAATAAATTCATGTATGTAAATTATATTTTAAATAACATTTTAAAAAAGTAAATAGTATGCCTAATATTTTTACACTTGCAATTATTAGTAAATTATGAAGTAAAATTACATTTGTAAATTATATTTTCAGTAAGTACTTGATGAATCAAAATTAATCAAATCTAAAACAGTAAGCCATTAATTTTAATAGTAAAATAAATTTAATGTTTTCATATGACTGTTTCGTTGTTTTATCAATAATATAAGCTATGTCAATACTCAAGAGAGTAATGGTTTTTATATATATATATATATATATATATATATATATATATATATATATATATATGTGTGTGTGTGTGTGTGTGTGTGTGTGTGTGTGTGTGTGTGTGTGTGTGTGTGTGTGTGTGTGTGTGTGTGTGTGTGTGTGTGTGTGTGTGTGTGTGTGTGTGTGTGTGTGTGTGTGTGTGTGTGTGTGTGTGTGTGTGTGTGTGTGTGTGTGTGTGTGTGTGTGTGTGTGTGTGTGTGTGTGTGTGTGTGTGTGTGTGTGTGTGTGTGTGTGTGTGTGTGTGTGTGTGTGTGTGTGTGTGTGTGTATTTCTATACACTTTTAACTCAACATTATTTTTTGTGATATAGGTTATTTAATAAAAGGTAATTTAAAACTAGCGGTTTTTCGGTTAGAAACTATCTATCTATCTAATCTATATATATATTTTATTGTTTAGAATTTTAAATCAAATTTAAATATTAATACAAATACACATAAAACAATAATTTATGCATTGTTCAGAAAGTGACTTAATTATATAAAGAAATTTAATTTTGCTGTTTACTTTCACTTTATTTTTGTAGTAATAGTGAGAATACAATTAACGTGAGCTGTAAACAGTTTATTGATAAAAGATGACCAAATTATTGTAAATGGTACTTTATAAGAAAGTCATTTTAGTCATATCATTTAAACCTTCTAATTTAAAATAAACAAAATATTAACCAGGAATTACAACTCCATAAGCCCCTCTATACTATTATTAATACTAATATTAAAATAAATAATATCAAAATAACAAAATTAAAATCAATTAACTTAGCTAAAAAGGTGAGTTAATACCCACCTAAACTCCACACTATTCCAAAACTTATACAGAAAAGATTAATATTGTTGATGAAATTTCACAGAAATATAATCAACAGCCTTTAAAATCAAAGCATGTTATAAAATTGTGGCCACTTCGAAGACTTATCATGAAATAATAAAAATATCACAGTGCACGCCTGTATCACTGACAGGATTTAAGCAAATTTCTAAAAATTAAAGTATCACCTTATATAAATACACATTTTAATGTGTGAATATTTTTGCATGTTAAAAAAAAAGAAAAACTACTAGTAGATATGTTGATTAAGCATTTCTTTTAAGTTTTCAATGATATTTGAATATTTATGCAAATTTTAGCACAGGTTATGATTATTATTCAGATTTAAAAAAAAAATTAAGACAAAAAAGTTATGAATTTTCTTTGAATTACAACCACTTACCAAATAGATGAATAGATTTTGCTAGGTTACAAACGTGTCCAAACTAATATAAAAATTAATTTTTTACCAAGTTTTAAATCTGAATTATGAAAACTAGAGTGATAACATATACATTTTTACAGATATGTACATGTTAAATTAAAAATATTTAAATTATAATTTAATTTTTAGGTGTTAATTGTTCTAAACATTATAGTATCATTCAGTTTCTATTGTATTTCAAGGTTTTTCAGGTGTTTTACTCAAAATCTTGAAATGAACACTAATTCCAAGAAAAAATGAAATTTCAAGATCACTTTTTAAAGAGGTCATAATAATTTTATATAGGTTGGACAAGTTCATTATGCAGCAAAATCTGTTCATCAGTTAAAAAATAGCGGCTGTTCAAAATCGTTAAAAAATCATAACTTTTTTATTTTAATCTTTTTAAAAATATGATTTTACCATTGTAACCAGTGATAAAATCTATACTGAAATGAATTTTATTTATTATGCATCCTGTTTTCAATTTTATATTGGTATGAGTAATTTTGATTCATCAAATTCTTACTGAAAATATAATTTAAAAATCTGAATTTTTTCATAATTAATTTACGTTGCCATAATAACAGCAAATGTTATAAGCATATTGGCCTACTATTTACTTCTTAAGAGTGTTATGTAAAATATCAGAAGAGAATTACAGTTAAAGAGAATTACAGTTTAGCTAATTATAATTTTATGCTACAAGTGCTATAATTTTGATGCTGGTCAAGCTGGATTGTGGTCTGCATTGGAATTATATACTGTACAGCAATAGCTACCACATAAGCTGCATTAAATAGTTTTGCAATAGGTTAAACTAAATCTTAAAATTTTAAATTGTTAAGAAATAGTAAAACAATTCTAAATTAAATTTTTTTCGTTTCAACAAAATCAGTTCCTAAATAAAATAATTGTGGCAAGCAGCTGTTTTGATTCTTTTGTGATTGAAGCAAATTTCCAATTAAATTGTTTAATTAAAATATGTAGCAATTAAAAAAAAGTAAAATATCACAACTAAATCCTCTTAATTATATTGAAAATGTGAAAATTAAACCTGAGTTGAAATATTTTGAATATTGATTTTGGCAGATTTTAACATCAGTTATAATGTAAAAATCAGATTTTCAAAAAGAGTGAAATAATAAAGTTATGTTTTTTAAAGTTTTAGAATGTTGCCATTTTGAAACTGTTGAACAGATTTTGTTGTGTAATGAACTTGTCCAAGCTATATATAATTTTTACAACCTCATAAAAAGTGATCTTGAAAATCCATTTTTTTCTAGGATCAACGGTCATTTCAAGGTTTTTATTCTGAGTCTTACCTTAATGGCCACTCCAATCAATCACTTTCCAATGAAAATTTGCTAAAAATAATATTGATTCATTTTGTCAACATTGTGTGGTTTTATTGCCCAATTTTTTTGTGAAACATGAACAAACAGAGAAATTGTTTTTAATTCATCTTTATATGAAATGATTTATGATTGCCAGTAGGTTTCCTCAAATTCATAAGTCAGCAATAAAAGAAGAGCAGCCAAAGTGTGATTCCAATTTTCGAATTTTAGGAAAAATATAACTTAAAACGTATAGATTTTTTCCTTATTGTAATAAATACATAAAATACAAAGTGTAAGTCTATATTGTAAAATGCCTTCACATCATTAAAAATATTTTATTGGTAATTTTAAAGATTTTATTAATATTTTTTTCTTTTAAATATTATTTTAAGTGCTCCATGTGCTATTGGATATCCCCTAGCATTTATTTCAATGAGTGAATGTTGGGCTCATCTTGATTACTCCACAATCTTGAATCTAAATATAGACCATAGAAGTTAGCCAGTGTTTCTGAACTTATATTTGTGACTCCCTCCTGCAGAATACGGCGCTCAGGCGGCAACCTCCTTAGCACATTATAAAGATTCAGTTCATTTTTTGACATTATTCAATAAACTTGTCATATGTGATTCATTGCTCAGATGTTTTTGTGAATTATTTCAGTGTTTGAATTCTGTGATTTAGTTTATTGAAAATGTTTACATTTTTTAAAAAACTGGGTAAGAAAGTGTTAGAAAGGTCTTTTAAAGGTAGATATTGTATGTATCTCTGAGAATAGAGATACTTCTCAAGAGTTTTAAATTTATCATTATAATTTTTAATAAAATTTATCTTTAACAATATACAGGGACAGTATTTATTTCCATTTTTATCATTTTCACAAAAATCCTTTCTTCCCTACAAAGCATTTTCTCTCACACATTTAGAAAACATAGTGAATATGTAAATTTACATATTACAACATAGGCGTAAATGTTATAACTCAAATAGTGGATACATATTAATGTTAATAATTATCCAACAGTAAGTGTACTCTTAACAAAATTTTAAATTATGTGTATATATATATATATATATATATATATATATATATATATATATATATATATATATATAGAAAATAATCAAATTTTTACAATATTGCTGTAGTATTTCTACATTGGTTTTAATTTGATAAATAGTTTATTAAGTAATAATATTTTAAAACTATGTTTTTTAGTCATAGATTTTAATTAATTACAGTATTTGTATGGAATCAAATATCACAAATTATTAGTTGTATGGCATAATTGTCTGTTTCTGTTAAACAGATTTTTTCCATTTATTTTTTTAGTTTCTATTGTAAATTTGTATACAAAATTTGTATTAAAACACATTAGTATTATTTTTTTATGAATTTACTATTTCAGTAGTACCGTATTATTTCTATTTAATATTGCACTATTAAAAGTATTTTGAATTTCAAACGATAGTGATGCTTCTTGATTTTGAATGTTGGAGACAAAAAATTGTTACATTTAAAAATAATGTATTTTAATTTATAATAAGATAATATACAAATAATAAATATATAAATAATCGATTCATTATTGTAGATATGGTATGTAATTAATTATCAGATAAATCATGCAGGTATTGTACATAATGAATAATGAATAATTAATTCATTTGAGAATAAACAATTACAAACAAGTAATTTTGGTTAAGAATTAGGGTAAAATAACATTACACTGGTGTTTTTTATATTAACCTACACCAACCTATTTTTTAAATAGTCAAGAGTAAAAGTAAAATCAAAAGTTTTTGATTTTTTTACACAAATTTTTAGTTTCTAATTTCATATATCTAACTATATTTTAGTGTAAATTCTTTTAGGGAGAAACAAAAAACGTGATAGAAAAAAAAACTTTTTTAAAAAAATGATACTATTTTACACAAAATTTCTTTTTTTATACTGTTAATACTAATTTTTTTCATTTGTTAGTAATGAAATTTCAATACAATTTAAAGTGCCATTCATATAAAAATCTTTATAATTATTTTATTATTTAAAGATTTTTGTAGAGATAAAAAAATAGTTAATACATAAAATATATTAATTAAAAAAACATTTAACATCATTTATACCTACATAATACATTTAAGTTTAAATGTTACAAAATTATTATTATAAATTTTTGTTTATAATAATAATTGAAAAATGAAAATATTTACTTTTGTTAATTGATGGTTTACATTTTCTTAATTATGTAAACCTTAAAATAAAATTTTCTAGTGATTGATAATATTTATACAATATAAAAAAGAATTTCATGTGAAATACATTTAAATTTATTCCATGAAAACTTTGAATATTTCAGTCATAAAAGTGTTGCTACAATCTATATGAGCACAACACATTTGGCTGTATACAAATAGTGATTCAAACAAGTATATATATCAGAAAAACACCTTAGATAATTTATAACTTAACTTAAATATGTGCTTTTAAAGAGTAAATTTTCTTTGCAACATTTATGCATACATCTTTAAAAATGAAAGAAAAATAAATTAATTATATATTTTTATTTACTTATTTATAGATGAGACATAAATTACTTGAATTACTAGACGTGATTTTTTTCATTACAAAAAAACTGTGTTTCATTTAAAGTAACAGAATGCCCGTGTTTTTTGTTGTTTTCCTAGAAGAGGTTTTTTTGCTTATTAGAGAATGACCAGAATCATGCCAACAAGATCATAAAATCTTTACCTGCACAAAATGCCATGACCATAGACTATAACAGAGATTGGTTATCCAAACTATTTGTTATGTGGTAGGGTTCAGATAATTGATAAAACCAATTTTGATTTTTAAACCTAGAATATTTAAAACTCAAATACTACATACCCTGAATAGAATGTAAAATCATTCATAAAACTAGGTCTACCTTCCAAGAGATAATCCAACAGAAAGGAGAAACCAAGAAATCGAAGTCGGACTTCACCTACATCTCTACGATGAAGCCTATACCAAATAGAACCATCACTTACCCAAGATGTTATTCAACCTCTGCTATCAGGTCACTGATTGGGATGTAACCTTCCAAGACTCAGAGATAAAAACTTTCCCAACCTCCAAGACAAATGACTGAGGAACAACATGAAGCCATGCAATGACATCAGATAAAGTTTCAAGCTCACTGCAGCCATCATCGAGAAGGTCCCTTCATTATACTTCTAGATTCAGCACAGGGACGCCAATGTCAAAGTCCACAAAGATGACTTGAAAGCAGCACCCTGACCAGCAAAGCTGCCTGCAGACTGTTACTATATGTAGCTAACCTTATTGACCCCAAAAATTCAGAGACAACAAAAAACAATGATCAATAAATTTATGAAATTCATATATACACTTCCTTATTTTTTAAAATATTTTGAAAAAAACTGTCAATTTTTGGGATATGGCAATTACAGGTGTTTGCCTATCCTTCATAGAAAGTTATTTTATTTATACAATAGGAAAACCACAGGTTGTAAAGGTTAATGTGATTAAAAGTTTGCCTGTAAAAAAAATGTTGGAGTGTCCCAAGGTTCCTAATATATAAGGACCATTATTGTACAATATATATATATATATATATATATATATATATATATATATATATATATATATATATATATATATATATATACATATATATATATATATATATATATACACACATATATATATATATATATATATATATATATATATATATAAACACCTGTTAATGTAAAATTATTTAATTACAATGTTAAATTATAACATTGTTATGAACAACTGTACCTATACAAGCGAAAACATGGTCTGAACTTGCAAGGGCAATATCCACTAAATTAAATATTATTTATTCCTGGTTGTTTCAAAAATAATCTGTTTCTAAACATATCCAAATCAGTCTACAATACTTTTGGAAATTACAGAGACTCTGTTCCCCATGATGTAGAAATCAAGATAAATAGTAAGAATTTAAAAACAGTTACAACCAGCAATGTAACTAACACAAAATGGGATGTGAATTTAGTTGACATTGAAAAGAAAATGAAATACTTAATGTTTTCTAAAGTCTGAAACAGATTCTATCAAGAAAGCAGTTATTTCAAATATACTATGGTCTATTCCATAGCTGATTATGCTGTTGCGGGCGGGGTGATATTTTCAATGCATTGATTGACCTACAGAATGGATCAGCTACAGAAATATATTCTTAAAATTATTGGAGTATATGAACAAGTTCCAGATAAAACATTAGATATTAGGTAAGTGTTTGTAGTTAATTCTATTGTTTATCAATATAACGAAATAAAAAGTGATTTTTTTACAAAATCCAATTAATACTTGGTTTAAAAGTACTGAATTTAATAGACATTTATTAAAAATTGGGCAGAGAAGCTATGTGTGTATTATGACAACATTTTTTTCATGAATTACCTAATGAGTTGAAAAATCTAAGTGCAAATAAAAAAGTTCTTAAAAAGTTAAAGAGAAAATTAGAGACATTGTTACTGATTAACTACAAATATTAGTCTATCATGGGGTGGAATTTTTTTGTCTTTCATTGTTTATTGTTTGTTGCTTGTTTTATATATAATTTAAAATTGTTGAATTGAAATGAAAAATCGTTTATTTTTTGTATTAAATATCATTTGTATTAAGTATAAATATCAAATGAGGATCAACCTATGTGCGGGTATTTTTGCCCCCTATAGGTCCATTGTTACTGCATGTAAAGAAAATTTTGGTAACAAATAAATAAATAAAACTTTTTTATTTTTCATGGCTGTTTTGTTTTGTTTGTTATTTGTAACATTTATTTATTTTTGATAAGCTCATCCTCCATCTTCAAAATCCCCTCGGGTAAAGTCAGTTCCTCAGTTGAGGAGACAATTTTCATCACCTAAGCCATTGATTACAGCCATATATATACAATGCCTAAGCAACATAGGAACTGAGTTATATAATTACTTTCGTTTATGAACACCAAAAAACATCCACTCTAAATTCCTGAACTTCTTTCTTGGCTTTCAGAGCTTACACCTGTGCTTGCAAACAAAGTTCACAATGCTCTCATAAACCAATGTTCACTTCTTTTTTTTGTGTTTAACGTCCAACTATTGTGCACACTTGGGCTAATGCAGACGATGGGATGATTTATAGCATATGAAAATGCAAAGCCCTAGCCGGAAATCGAACCCGGGTCCTCGGGGTGAAAGCCCAGTACGCTATCAACAAGGCCACCGAGGCGGCTAGTACACTTTTAATTGCTTTGCAGTGCTTACTTATCTCAGGTTTAATGTATGCTAGATTTTCAGATTTCTGTCCAGGCATTACTGTTGGCACACCACTTTGCATCTCCTGTACACACTAGCTACTTCCTGATTAGTGCTTTCTTTCACTGGTTTTAACAATACATTTTTGAGAAATTATGGTTCCCGCCATTATTTCAAGTATAAATACATGTTGAAATCATTGTTTAGTAAAACATCGAGGAGGATTACTTACTACACAACACCTAATTTAAATAATTTATATCTAATTTATATAAATAATTTTATATGATAGCCTGCCAACAACTATATAGACTATACCAAGTTGCTCGGGTGGAAATAGAAGGAAGCCAATCATAAAAAAAGAGAAAAATATGAACTTCTTACTTGTCACCATTCCTAACCAGAACAGTGTTTCGCCAGTCCACTGCTGACCTGGTAAATGCATGTACTTCCTCAAATATTTCTTATCTAGACTATGCCATTAGGACCTCACAACTCTAAACATCTAAGTTAGATTTGCTGTTCTCTGGATGAGGCTCTACAAGAGGTTTATTTAATTTGTTTAAAGAATACTGGAAATAGATTGTGGGTATAATTAGAAACTTGGCCTAGTTGCAGCTGGGGCAAAGCTGCAACCTATAGATACTATAGCTAGATGCTAAAGTTGTGCTTCACTAGACCATTTTACCTTCTATAATTTAAAATAAATAAAAAAACAGTATCATTTTGGAAGTAAATTTTTTTAAACTGTTTTAATATGCACCTATGACCTAAGAGGGAAATACATTCTTAACTATTCTTTGTTGATATTTTTTCAAACAATTTTGTTTATTAGCTTATGACCTAAAACAATACATTTAAGTACATAAATTTTTTTAAACTATTTATAGTTTGGCACAGGAAAGAGTTTAGGACGTTATAACATTCCAATCGGTTATTGTAAAGAAATTTCAGATACACCAAATTAAAGCATGTTTTTTCCTATAAATATATGTTAATTCATTAATATATTTTTAAACATCAGTTTTATATTTCAATAAATTTACCGAAAAACATGTTTTTGCGAAGTTTTTTTTATTACGAGCTACTTTGCAGCTTTATAAGTTTGTCAATTTTTATGACAATTTTATACTGTTCAAGTATGTTATGTTTATGTTATACATTATTTTTTAATGTTTCTGGTGAATTAAAAGATACGGCATGCATCTAGCTAGGACAAATGAGTTTGAAAAATAATGAAAAATAAAAAACTCTTTATATTTCATGTACAATAATTACACATCATCAGAAGAAAAAAGAAAGGATTAAAAAAAAGAAAGGGTCAGTTCAGGGTGTGTGTGCACGCGCGCGCGTATATTTTTTTCGGCGAAAAACCGTAAAGGTTATCATCGCAGTGACACGAATAACTTAACACAACTAACATTTTAAGATTATATTAAAAATACATAATAAAAGTTAAAATAAATAAACCCTTTACAAAGTATAATAACAATAATAAATATTTACTTAAAACTAGATAACAATAATAAATCTTAAAAAAACACAATTTATTGTAGGGGTGTAAATGTGCCCTACATAATAACAATAATAAATTAAAGAAATGTAAAATATACTTAAAACTAATTAACATAAAAAACAAACGAAATAAGCAATAATTTTAGGGCAGTAAAAGGGTCATTCAATAATATATTCGTAAATTTTAAATGTTATAAAATAAATTGAGACGATGAAGAAAGTCCAAAGTCTGGTCGATATCCGAGACGTCATCTCCCAACATCGTCTGTAAACAATTGCCCAGTTTACATCCACACTTCGTGTGTGCGTATACGTATGTATGTATGAAGGTTGGTCTCATAACAAAAAAAAGTTTGGGAACCACTGTCCCAATGTATTAAATTGTGGTTTCTCTGAAAGCTATCTCTAAGTTTCAAGTTTAATATTTGGAAGGATAGTTAAACGAAAACTGAAACGTTATACAAAAGTTGCTGTTTTTTAAAAGGCAATTATATAGCAAATTGTGGGCATTTAGGACTACATATGATTTATGTGTATGTACCTTAGTTAGGTAAGTTTTCTGAAAAAAAATGAAATATTTTGAAAGTGAGACTTCAAATAAAAAAGGTGTTACGCTTGATTCAATGTTTAGAATGTGTGTGTCGAGAATTCGATTCCATTAAAAAAAATAAATATATCTTGGTGGTCTCTTGTTACCTGTACAACTTGTGCAAAGAACAATATGCGATGCTCTTGGCGTTAGTACAGCGATTTGCTGAAGTAGACCAGTGAGTGTAAATTTCATAGTATTTGTAAAAAAAATGAAACAAGCTAATTAATAATCATAAAATAATAATTAATTACATTAATTAAATATTTTTACGACAGGTAGGCTATTAATATATGTTTGGAATTAATCTCAAAATTTGAAAAAAATTTGAGCAAACATTTTGCATTATTTAATTTATGTTTTTACTTTTGAAATTCGTGTAATGATGAAAAATTGTATTTATATGCGCAGCTCTCTTGCTGACTTGATACAAACAAATTTCCTAAAGCTACTAATAACATTTATATTTACGTGAAAATCAAAACTGGCACACAAATCAGTTCAGCATAAATAGCTTAGATAAATTTGTTACCAAAAAATATCTGTTAATCCCTTTCAAAATGGCGGCAATTAAATTCTTTATAAAAATCATTACTTTTTATGTTACACTTTTTCGAAAAATCTATATTTTACTATCGTAACCAGTGTTAAAAATTGTATAAATTAGGATTTCAAATATCGTTGAGAATTTAAAATAAAACTGTAACGACCGTCGTGGAACTTCAGCTCTCACGGTAGGGGGTGAAACGTTTTTTTATTGTATAAAAATATTAAACGACTTCGGAATATGTGTTCCAGAGATCAAGATCGGTTTACATTTCATGGTTCCGAATTTATGTTTATCTGTAGAAATGGCTGTTCCAATAGTTCAACCTCCATGATCATTTGTTAAAAGACAAGAGAATACAGTGTTCGTAAAAACCGCTTCATTATAAAATTTTGTAATTTAACACTCAAATTAAAGTATTAACCACACTGTAATTAGTTTGAAACGAAGGATATACGTTTAATACATTGGTAATACATCGTTTCAAATTAATTACAGCGTAGTTAATACTTTAATTTTAGTGTTAAATTACAAAATTTTGTACAAATACAATTTTGTGCAATACAAAAATATTGTATTGACAATAATGATTGTCCATATATACTTGCATCCACAATTACTGTTGGATAAATTCAAGCTTAGTTTAATAAAATGCAGTAAAGGCTAAAGGTTGTGTTTAGGCCTCAGGAATCAATACTCGCTCTCCCCTGCAAACTGCCGGCGGACTGCTCGTGTCTCAGTATTGACTCAGCGAGAGTGGACCTACTTTCATTTTTACTGTAAGTCTTTTGGTGTTTATTCGATAAGATATTTTCTTGCAAATCTGTTTCCATACATAGCTATTCTTAGTTTCGTAAGTTTATTGAATTTGTTTTTGTAAAATTTTAAACGCCTAAGGAAGTGAGAAAGTTCAGGTTGGGGGAAATGATAGTGAAAGGAATTATGACTGTCACGTTGCCAACCTTGAGTTAACTATATACAATTTCATTAGCGAATTGCTATTGGAATGGTCATCACTGCAAGACCCAGACCAGAGGTCTGACCTGTAGATCATGTTTTATAATGGGCTATTTAACATAACATTATAAAACCTATATACAGTCCAGGCTTATTGCAATATACAAAAACTAACATTTTTAAATATCAGTCGAAATGTCTAGAGATCAGGATAGGTGCTCGTTTTATGGTCACATATTTGCGTCTTACAATTATGGTCACGCCAGTATTTTATTTTCTAATAGTTTATAATTAAATTGTTTGCGTGTGTGTGTTCCTCTAGAGTTCTCAGTTCTGGTCTTATTTGATTAATTTTACCCAAGATTGATGATTGTAATAACTTATTTCGTTACCTAGCAGAATTCTTTCAAACGTTTTACGATGACGCGTGGTCTAAATTTTTAATCATAACTTTATTTATATTACGCGTTTTAGAAAATGTAACTTCACAAGGGTTGAAAATTTGCATAAACTAGAATTTGAAATTTCATGGAAAATGAACGTGACAGCAGTTTTGTACGTTCAATGTTATTTGAATGTTTAAATTTGCGCAGATTTTAACGCTGATCACGTACGCTAGTGAAATCAAAGCGTGTCAAATAAAAAATTATGAATTTTTAAATGGTCAGGTTTCATCTTTGTATTTTTATTGTAAAAAACAACAATATCTACGCATTAAAATGTCAGTTAAATTTTCAGTTAAAATTTAGTGATCTACAAGTTAGGACCGGCGCTTATTTCAAGATCCCGAACTACAATTCTATTTTTTCAATGGAACTTTCCTAAAAAAAATCAATTAAGTAACATCATATTACAATATAGCACCTTTTTAACCTATAAGTTCTACCACAGATAAATGAATACAAGTATGCATTCAATTTCCTGTGGTTCTACAAAATTCCTGTCTATAAAATTGGATAACGAGAATGCTCGTTGATATGACAACAAATATATAGTAATGAAAATAGCAGATGATTTTTTAATAAATTAAATTATTTCAAATTTAATTACATTACTTTTGAAGAAGATCAATAAACACTTCAGCAACACGTATTTGTTCCTATTATTTTCCAAAAAAATATCCTCAGTTACAAAATTCAAGTCAATTAAGCAACTTTGTCAAAAATGAGGATACAAAACTCGAGCCAGTTAAGCAATTTCAGATTATATAAATTTACGGTTCCAAAGTAAACATCGGAAAAACAACAAACTTGCAATTCAAGGATTGTTTTGTTACTGCAGAATAGTAATTTTGTTTAATTTAAAGTTTTTATAGACTGAGGAATTATTAGATGTCCAAAATATAAAAAAATCTGATAAACATATTCTGAAAAAATTAGATCAATTTTCCATTTCCCTCATAGATTGTATTTTATTGGCGAGATAGCGGTCCATTCGTTTTGTTTCGGTACATAAAAGCTATGATTGAAGTTAAATTTTATTAAAACCGTTAGAACATTTTTCAATATTCTTTGAAAAATAAAAAAATGGTGATATTACAAAAGAAAATAACACCTACATGCCAAATTTCATCGAAATCGGTTAACTATGAGCACAGGCACACGCAGACACATACAAAAAATAATACTAAATTAATTTTCGCTCTCACTATACTTTACAATAAATATTAGGCCTATTGAGTAAGAAAGTAAAATACATACTAATATATATATTTATATATTTATCAAAAAAGAGTGGACTGAGACTTATTGAAGCTGAAGGGACAATTCAAAAATTATACAAAACTTGGAGTAAAAAATTATGAAAAATTGGCAAATTTAGAATTACATTAATAATTTTTAAACCACTTTTCACTGAACATTAAAAACAACTTCAACGCTTAGAAAGCACCGTATTGTATATAAGCAATGTAGACAGTTGTATAGAAAGTGTTAAGTGGCCCATTCTCATAAGAGCAAGTCCTACCGGCTCCACTGTGAATGGAGGTGGTTTCTGGGCTCGGCTCGCGGCTCGATATCTGAACAAGTTAGCCCGATCAGTGGACTGACAGGCTGCCGTAAGTTCTCACGTGTGTGGTGACTGTACAACTGGCTTTCTTAATAATTTTGTCTCTTTTTAACTTTTTACTACTTTTATTTGACAATGATTGAAGAAAACAAAGATTTTTGGAAAAGTGATATATATAAGGAAAATTTTTGTGGGAAGTGAAAAGTAAAGAATATTCCAACAAAAATTTACAAATGGTGCTTACGAAGAGCTCAGTGATAAATGCAAAGAAATTTATCCAAATGCAGACGACAACTTCGGTAATAAAAAAAAATTCATTATGAGCCTCCTTTCGTAGGCTGTATAGAAAAATAAAAGAAAGTGTGATTTCACTGGAAACGCTGCTTATAGTATCTCTCATATGCATTTCTGTTTTCTTAATTTTAGGTCGTATTAAATTCAACAATTCGTCAAAACTATTATCATCCATTCCTAAAGTTTTTGTAACCTTCGTGTTCCTGAACTTGTATAGTTCTTAATAAATTTACATGAGAAAATTTAGATGTGTTTCTGAACCATTCACGTTTCTTCAGCCTCTTAACATCTTCAAAGCAAAACAATAAACCTGCGGCCACAGCTATTTTTACCTTCTTTGCTGGTGGCATGCTTTTAAACAAAACAAGTGCACTTTAAAATTTAAAATAAAACACAAGAAAACCTGCGTCGTAATAAATACTGGTATAGGCCTAAGTTCGAATGTCTGTGACAAAACACGATTTAGTCGGGCTCGTGGGTGGGTGGGGGGAATTACCACGAACCGGCTCGCCGACTAGCTCTTATGTGAATGGGCCGCTTTAGAACATAGATCAGAATAATTGAGAGGAAAGAGAAAGTAAGGGGCAGGCAGTCCTCATAACAGTGTTAGAGACAAGGGTTTCTAAAAGTGCTGTTACCCAGTTCAATCCACAGGCATAGTCTTGTTTTCAATGCCGAATGTTCCAACTCAATCACTCGTTTTGTAAACGCCTATTTTGAAGCAGCTTTTTGCATTTGTTTAAGCTAATATTATTCGAATTATCCGAAAAATATTCCAATCCAGAGGAATATAAAAATACTAATATTTTAGTTTACTGTACTGTTTATAAATACAGTAAATAAGATTCTTTTAACATTGTTTCTATAAAAATTTCAAAGGACCAAATAAATAACCGAATTAACCAAAATTTCAAATTAAGATCGAACTTATTAGTGTCCATTGTTTAGTCTAACTGGCGTAATAAAAAATATGGACATGTAGGAAAGTGCCATAAATCAAATACGTATAAAGTACTCAGTATCGTTTATTACTAAATAAAAATGATTCATAAAGTAGGCGTAATACTTATTATATAACCTAATTATAAACATTTATGGACTAAAAACGTTGTCATAAAACAACTGAGCTCAGATTGATGAAAAACTGGTTTTTGCGCATGCACAGCGCTCGTATAAACTCTGCCGCTCCCATTCAAGGTAAAGAGGTTGCTTCGTTCCCGTACAAGCATAGTGACACATAGACGTGACGTCATTCTTACTTCTTCATAATACAAAGTATAAAGAAACAGTATAAAGATCATTATCGGAAAAATTTCATTTAAGACGTCGGTTTGCAGGTCTCCTGAGTCTAACAAAATGGTTTTTATTTCGATGTCTATCCATCTGTAAGGCTGTACACATCCTTGAAAAAATAACTAATTAGCCGACCTTGATTAGATTTTTTAAAGCCTGTTTTGTCTATATCTCGGGACCATTTTAAAGTTTTTCAAAACATTTTTGTGTGCCTTTATATGGGGAAAAAATGTTTAGAAAAAGGTATCTTTCAAAATCACTTGTAACTATTTTGACTAAATTTTCCTCAAATGTAACCCATAAATACCCAAACAAAACATATTGCTAAACTGACGAGTTAATCAACATATATACCAACCAAAATGTGAACTAAATATGATAAATTGAATTTGAGAAATTAAAATTATTTCTGTTTTTTTGTCAGTTTTTTGTTCTGTTTTTTTCTTTAATGAGATTTTCTGGGAAAGTAATTGAATGTGAAAAAGTTTTGTAATTTAAGATTTAAGCTGAAATGCGCGTGCACGAGTGTGTGTGTGTGTGTGTGTGTGTGTGTGTGTGTGTGTGTGTGTGTGTGTGTGTGTGTGTGTGTGTATGTGTATGTGTATGTGAGTGTGTAAACACAGTTTGATCAGTCAGGCGAACATACTGGCCATGGTAGCTCACCATGTAGTGAGTTTAGATGACCCAGGAACGTTGTTCGGAGGCCTATCCGTTGGTTTTCTTTTCAACGTCGATCCAGTTGCTTTGAAGTTAATTTCCCATTCAAATCCAATTTTGTCCAAGTTTAAAGTTACATGAAACAATCACTGTGTCTTAACAACCGAATCACCATTTTTAAATAAGTCAATAGCAAACACACGATGTACAATGTTCCAAACCAATATGGTTACACAATTGGTAAAGTGTAGGCTGCAGGCAAGGCATGTGATATTCTACATAAAGCCACTAACTCCAGAAGAGTACAAGTGGGAAAATTGGGAGATTTTTATGCTGCACACTGTACTTAAAAGTTGATGATTTTTTTTCAAACAAAAATATGCATAGTTAAATTAAATTAGTTATTAATTGGTTTTTTTTTGTTTACTTTCTATTTACATTATTTCAAATTATTACTGTATCTATGTTTTAAATTTAGAAGTTTATTTACTTATTGAAATAAGCAGAATCACTTACTGAATTTCCTTAAAATCAAAGTTGAAAAAAATTACTTTGTTCAATTTGGCTTTAATTTCATATTCTTAAAAACATATTTATATTGAAAACCTCAAATATTGATATTATATTAGTCTACAGTATACAATCAATTATATATTGAGTATACTTGTATTTGTTGGTATAACCTAGAAAGTTCATAAACAGCTAATTTAAATTTCTAAAAAATTTAAGAAAATATTTTTTCTACTCTAATCTAAAAATTAGTAACTATTCTGAAAAGACTAACATTATCTAATATTAATTTTTTAGATACTTCTCAGATTATTAAAAACGTCTAAAAATGACTACATCAGTAAATCATAAAAATCGTCTTGAGAAGAAGCAAAAAGAGTTGGAATATTCAGAAAAATTAGAGTTAATTGATACAGAGCTGATGTCCTTTCATCAATATTGCCAACAAATGGGTTTTACCAGTTCAGAAATGGAAGTCATATGTAGTCCTCTACTGCAGACAGTTCGCAAAAATACACTTAAGAAGTTATTAAGATTTGCACTGTGCTTAACAGTTGTTGGATTCTTAATCTATGGTCTTTCTTCAGTTGGAATGATTGCGATGCATTTCACAGCAGTTGGTCGAATCTTTATGATTAAGGTATGACGTTTATAGTTCTTTTAAAATTTATCTTTTTTTACAACATTACTTTCCTTTTATTAATAAGTTGAAGACATAGATTACTACAAACTGAAACAAATAAACTGTAATTACAAAATAATATCACTAAAAACCATTAGGAAATTATTATTTATTGAAGTATTTCCGGTGATGAAAATTTTTGAATAAAAACACTGTGGTGGAGCATATGCACTTCCAATATTTAAAACTGGAGGTGAATGTTACTTTTTATTAAAAACTGGTTGATATAAATTTATAAATACAGTAAATAAATAATTACAGTATTTAGTAGGAAACTGGTTCTTTGCTATCAAAGTATTACATTGACTAGTAATTTATAATCACAGTAATACATCAGTTAGGTTACATATAGAACACTTCGTTTTCTCAGCTATCATATGACTTTTACAAGTATTATTAATGCTACTGTGTTTCAAACATCTATAGGTCAAGTTTTTCAAACTTCATTAATTCATGTAGGAATTCTGTAAATGAATTGAAAATCATAATTTTAAGTTTTAAGGCACATAAGTTGCTAGGCAATCACCTAATAAATACAATATGTATGAAAATTCAAAAGCATTTAGAATTTGACAATATTTTTAACCCTTTTGCAGGAGAATATTTGAAACTGCCAAGTTGAATCCAAATATAGGAAAGATATTGTTGAATTTTGAACTTCTTATTATACTTGAGAAGAGGGAGAAAAACTATACATAAATTGAAAAAGACACCTTCTTTGTCATCTTAAAAGTTGATAATGAAAATAAATAACACATATTTATTTCTATATAACATCTGAAATTTGATTGTATCTAATTTCATTAGAAACAAAATTAAGAAATTAATTTTTAACATTTTTAACATACACACACACACACACACACACAAACACACACACAAACACACACACACACACACACACACACACACACACACACACACACACACACACACACACACACACACACACACACACACACACACACACACACACACACACACACATACACACACACACATCATGTGCACACATGATGTTGCTGCCGATGATGACAACCTTAGCAGATACAAGACAGCTGCTGTTGGTCTAGACAACTTTGTGTAGTAACATCTATGCTCCGTGCAATGTAAATGGTAATACAGTATTCACGTTACAACGTATTTCCATTAAAAATTGGAACTTAATAAACATTGCTGTTGAGATATTATTACTTAATCATATGTAGGCAACAAAACAAAAGTAATATAATATTTTTTCTTAATAATAATAGGAGACACATATGTGAAATAATTGCCAAATAGAATACAAGAACTCATAGGCTAATGGAGTGAAAAGAATCAAAACAATACGTTAATTTACATTGTGTTGTACCATTCATAAAATGCTTTGTCTGATACAAAACAAAAGACTTATTTGATAAAAAAATATTGAAATATGAACTAAGAAATTTAGTAATGTAAAGAATTGTAACACAATATTCATATAGGTCTGTACTTATAATAATGTTTATCGTTTAAAAGGCTCTTGGAATTTGGGACTGGAGATCAATGTTCTATGAAAACTGCATTATGAATAATCCATTCTATGGAGAGTATATGCTCACAGAAGATGATTGTGTGGTAAGTTAATCAGAAAATAAATTTGTCTTTAAGTTAAGAACTGTTACACAATAGCTTTCCTTGCACTGACGGTGGTGTTAAAACTGAGTAAGCTGAATATTATAGAAAAATCTTGAAAATAAATTAAGTGTTCCTGAAATTTTAATAACTGCATAACTAAATTTTTAAGTACCATTAATTTTCTAATTTATTTGTTGTTATACATTTAACAATAGTTATTGCATTTATCAGTTGATTTAGATATAATATTTAAAAGTGTTAAGAAATGGAACAAAACTATTTATTAATAGCCGCTATATAATTTACATTAAAATTATTTTCAGTTTAAATTTGTAGGTTCAAAACAGTAGGTTTTTAATCAAAAAAACAAAAATACATTTAATTTGTGTAAAACAATGTTGAGGGTTTAGAACATAATTACAATGTGTATTACAATGTGCTAGAGAGTCTCCTCTAGCTTGTCACAGAGCTGATATGGTACATACATAACAGAGGTTTGTGATAATAATATGTGTTTGCAATTTGACCTGTACCCTGTACTCTCTACAGGACTGGAGACCAGACCCTGTACAACAGCAAGAGGACAGGCATAAGGTTAAATGTGAACTGAATGTAAAGTAAAGTTAACATGTCTTTTGAGAAGGTGAGACTGATGGTGAGCTAGAAGTACAGTAGAATTGTTTAGGACATAAGTTTCACTTTTCAAATGCTCCATCCGCATACCTTGAACTTCCAAAACATTCTTACTTGAATCAGAGTCTGCAGTTTTATTTTCTTACTTTTCATAGAAATCATTGTTTTATTTTAATAAACCTATTGCTTTATTAGTGAAAAAATCAAAGGCAGGTCAGTCCTTCCTTTTGGTTAGAAAATTCTAGAAATTTAGATGTTAATTGAGCAGCCAACAAATCAACTTCCTTCCATTAAAATCTTAAAAGAAATTCAATGCAAGAACTCACAAAGCAGGAAAACATTGTTTCATTTACTTTTAGTGAATTCATTGTTATTACTTATGATTACCGATATGATTATGAATTTAAATTAAAGTTTGTTTCAAATGTTCATTTTCATTTTAAGTAGTTATTATTTCTAATAGCCTTTTCAAATGACTTACAATATTTTTGAGTTTGCTTCCCAATATAGTCCTTGTAAGTCTTCCTATCCTGTTTCTTAAGGAATGATTCTTTATAGACCATAAGGAAAGGCCAATCTTGCTACCAAAGGATTTGCACAGTTGAAGAGAGGAGTACATTAATTCTGTTAAAAATATATGCCAAATGATCTTGACCAGAAGCTATGATTAATAAACAATAACATTGTTTGACAATTGTGTTCATTCTTGTTAAGGCCTTTTTTTGATAACTTATTTCATTAATACATAATATATTTTGTTACAGGCATGTGAAGCTTTGGAAAAGGTCGATCGTTTGAATAAAGTAAATTACGATTTAATGTTGGACAGTTACCTGAACCACGATGCGCCTGTTATTGTAACAGATGCAATGGAAAACTGGCTAGTTATGAACACAGAGAACTTTTACTTTGAAAACATTACTCAAGTAAGTTCAACTAACTGCAGAGGTTAATTTCAGATAAGTGCTGCTCCGGTACTTCTTATCACACCAGAAAGATGCTCAGGTTCTTTTACTCATAAGCCAAAAATGTATATGTATATAAACTGTACTCAAGTTAAAAATAAAATGTATATACCTGATTTCAGTTAGAAATACTGTTGCTATATCAAAAGCCAAGTGTGAAAAAGGGTTCTCGGGAACAAACATAATAATGACTACTTCACAATGTTCTTGTTGAGCGACATTGTGAATGTCATTAAAACTAGACCATACATTTCTGAGTATCAGCTTGTACAAAAAGTTTAAAGAAAAACTGATGAGGAGTAGGGCCTATGATGCAGACAAATATATTCTATGCTTTTCCTAAAAACCATTTTAAACAAACAAGATACTGTTTAACACTTTGATAATGTAATACACTGTTTTTATACATTTTATTGCTTTTTAATTTACTAGCATAATTTGAATGGCTTTGCCAAAGAAATTTAAACATTTTAACCATACACATTCTACGTAAACAGGTAATTTTCAGCTAAAAAATGTATTTAGAAATTTTAAAATTCAGCTTCAAGAAGTTGTCTGACCTTCTGTTAAAAATTTCGTTAAATTTTTCAGATCTCTATATGCGGTAGGTATAAGCGCACACACACACACACACACACACACACACACACACACGCACACACACGCACGCGCGCGCACGAACACACACACGCATGCACGCGCAAGCACACACACACACACACACACACACACACACACACACACACACACACACACACACACACACACACACACACACACACACACACAATAAGAAAAACTTTTCTTATTGAAGCAAAGCTTTTAATGTTAGCTTTGGTAAGAGGAGTGAATAGAAAGTGTGTTCTGACCTTTTTTAATGAAACAGAAACAAAAAAATTAATTTTGTCTCTATTTCTGTAGCTTTCTTCTTTCCTTCATTTTGATTACATGAGTATTATATGAAAACATTGTGTTGCTTTGGTTTTAATATTTATCCTTAGTTGAAGAACATGTGCATGTTGTAACCTTTTATAATACATTTGAGATTAATATAAAAGTTTATAATAATTGTTTTTAACAACATAACCTGAAACTTACAGCCTACAAGCTGTTCAATAATATAAGCTGATTGTTAAAAATTAATATTAAACAGCTGATCTTTTACTATAACTACAGCAAATAATATCTAAGCTACATTCACATATTTATTTTTATTTAAATAAAATAATATATTTTATTTAGTAAATATTTTGGTAAATATATTTTAGTAAATATACCTACAAACTATTTATGGTTCAGGAAACTATATTAGTATAAAGTAATTTTGAACCTATTTTCAACAAATTGATATGAAATAAAACTTTTTCCGTGTGACAGGATAATTCAGGTATTGATGTTAACAATTCAAGTTATATATAGTAAGACACAGGTCGTAACAAAATTAAAAGATATATATTATTACATACAATTATTATAACTAAACTTTTACATATACAAATGTATATATATGTGTGTGTGTGTGTGTGTGTGTGTGTGTGTGTGTGTGTGTGTGTGTGTGTGTGTAGATAGATTTTTTGTTGTTGTTATTTTAAGGCAAAAAGCAGATTGAGGCTATTATCGACTCCCTAAATGTAAGTGTGAGTGTAAAGTGTTAAAGTCGTAAGTGTAGTGTTGTAAGTGTAAGTATGTGTTAGACTTGGGTACCGCAAGGGATATCTAAATCCTCTAAACAGGTACAGCTAGTCTGTACCCCCTGTGAGGTAGATAGATAGATAAATTGTTATTTACACAAACATATTATACATGGCTTGATTAATCTAGGTTTTATCAATAGACTAATATGTTCATGATGTAAAAATAACAATTTGTTGGTCATCCTTAATGTATAATACATAATATGTTCTGTATGAAATATGTCGTCACCTTTAAATGAAAAGTAACTAACTTGCATGATATAAGAAAAAGTGAAAGTTCGTGTATATATATAACCCGCAGGGGTACAGACTACCTTTAGCCGCCTCGGTGGCCTAGTTGATAACGTACTAGGCTTTCACCCCGAGGACCCAGGTTCGATTCCCGGCCAGGGTTTGGCATTTTCATACGCTATAAATCATCCCATCGTCTGCATTAGCCCAAGTGTGCACAATAGTCGGAAAAAAAGAATTTCCACACATAAAAAAAAAAAAAAAAAAAATGCAGACTACCTGTACCTATTGAGAGGATTTAGATGTCCCTCATGGTACCCAAGTCTAACACACACTTACACTTACAACACTACACTTACGACTTTAACTTTACACTCACACTTACATTTAGTGAGGCGATAATAGCCTCAATGTGCTTTTGCCTTAAAAAAAAATATATATATTATAAAATGAAAAACACAAAATATAAACAGTTTCAATAAACCATGTTGGGTGTCAAAATATAAAAAATTAACAGCTAACACGTTGGGCTCTAAAATATAAGAACAACAGTTAATTGGGTAACAAAATGTAAGCTATTAAGTTAATTAGTTGCAGAAATTGTTAATCCTTAATAAGAAGTATGGGATATTTTAAGGTTTAATTAACAAAGTATTCAATACACTAAAAAACAATTCCTTTAATTACAAATTTGTACAAAATAAATTAACTGTTATTACAATGCAAAAGTAATTAATTGAAAAATGATCTCAGGGTGGTTCTTTAATACTGCAAATAGGAACTAAGCAGGTTATTAAGACTGTTCAATTTATTTTGAAAAAAGATTACCCCAATGGCTTTACTATCAAGCCTTTAATGATGATTTTTTTAAATTTTTTGTTTGTTTGTTATGTTAAGGTTAAAAGCACATTGAGGCCCTAAATGTAAAGTGTTAGTCATAAGTGTAGTGCTGTAGTAAGTGTGTGTTAGACTTGGGTACCGCGAGGGACATCTAAATCCTTTCAATAGGTGCAGCTAGTGTCAGCTTTGCTTCCGTCAGTAACTCTCCGAGTTCTACAGTAATTCCCTATTTTTTAATAATGTAGAAGTATCCTCTCATTATTACAAAAATCAAATTGTAATAATAGTTAAGCTGATATTTGAATAATAAAGGTCTTATAGGAATTATATTATATGTTATGATGTATATTGTAGAAATATGATCTTCATATTTTTTTTTTTAATTTCATATCCAGGCTCGTGGTCTGCAGTTTTTTTATAATACCAAAAGAGTAAATTCGCCCCCTCTAATAACAAATGTTTCAACAATCCGGTAAATCAATAACTAACTGTGATTTACTAGTAAAAAAATTAATAAAACTTAATACCTTTCATTTATAGAGTTGTTTAGCTATAAAAACTAATACTTATTATATTATAAAAATATATAGCAAATTAAGAAATAAATATGTTATTAAGTAGTTTTCTCAAAATATGGTTTTTAGAAATAAGAAACTGAAAGAATTATTTTATTATACTGTTATAAAAAAAGCTTATGTTTGAAGTTGACATTTTATTTATCTAAATATGTTCATTTAAGATCTGGTATTGGTTTTGTTGTACTTTTATAGTTATATCTACAAGACGAAAAACTTATGGAAACTGTGCCCTGTATTCTGACAACCAATCTGCGAACTGGATCTTCAGACTTGGTAGCCTTTCTCAAGCGAATTCAAAACTCAAGTGTAAACAAGTGGTTTGTCCATTGGTAAGTATGTTATAAGTTGACAATATATATTGTCTCTCCTCTCTCTCTCTCTCTCTCTCTCTCTCTCTCTCTCTCTCTCTCTCTCTCTCTCTCTCTCTATATATATATATATATATATATATATATATATATATATATATATATATATATAGAGAGAGAGAGAGAGAGAGAGAGAGATTATTTATCTTTTAACACAATTATACTAAACTGGTTTTCCTTAACCAGCCTATACATATAAAAAGTTTTTAAATATTTATTGCTTCTGTTTCTTGCATGGTAAATATATTTATACAATATTTGTAAAGCTTTATTGTGCCTTTTATTTATCTACCTAAGACATGCTTCTTAGCATTGTATTTGTTTTTTTGGACTGCAGTAGGACACATTACAACCAACCTCAGAATAATCAACTCCTTGGAATAATTGACAGAATGTCCCTGAGTATTCAATGCCATGCACCTGTCGCTGCGAGTGCAATGGTGACTCAACACTACATTCTGTTCCATTATCACTGTGAGGAGTAAACACAGAGCAGCGGATCATTAAGCAACAAACAAAAAATGACAGCACTGTCTTTTTCCCACTATTGGTTCCCTTTATTGCACCTAGGCATAGGCTCCCTGTATGACTGGCATCCAAGAAACTGTTTTTTTACTATATTTTTATATTTCATTTACTTATATTGTTAAGAAAAACTTATAACCATACTGTACTGTTATTAAACAAAATTGACTTTTCTTATTTTTTTCACTGCTCTACATTTAAAAAATATGAATTTTATGTATGTTTTTGATCATCTTATATTTTTCTACTTTATTTGTTATGAAAAATCAGGTGCAGCAGGAAAAAATATCTCATAGTTTAGAATGTGACTGAGCAATACTCGTGTGGTTCCAGCAAGATAGGTCACCCCTCCCCCCTGATACATCACTGGTTTCCATTGCAGTGCTTCAAGAAATGTTTCCACAATACCTAATTCCATTTTGTGGAATTTTCCCATGGGCCTGCATGGTCTACTGATCTTTCGGCTTGTGACTATTTTTTTTGGGGTTGTCTTAAGTCAAAAGTTTTCACTGCTAAACTATGTTTTTTGGAAAAAAATAAAGATTGAGATTGCTATCAAACATGAAATTAGGGCAATACCAATATACTTGCTTGATGTCATGACAAATTTCAGAGCAAGACTTCAACTATGTATGAATGAAAATGAAGGACATTTGTAAGAGGTTATTTTACATAATAAAATTCTATTCTAAAATTTTTATGGCATAAATACGAATGGCAAAATGTGTTAAATTTAATGGGAAACATTTTTTTTTTCAAAAATAGAAAGTTATTACACCTGCAAAACCATTAGATATTTTTGTCACATTCTTTATAACAGATACCATTCAGATGAATTCCAAATCAAATTTTGTCCAAAATAAGTGGTTACTTCAGGATATTTTTCATTATTTGACTTATTTTTACAAATTATTATTAGTTTAGCAATTTATTTTATAATTATTTTTATTGAATAATCTTTTTGTTTGTTTTTATAATAATATGTTAAATTTTTGGATCAGTAAAAATTCATTGCATTTGAAGTTAAACACATTTTTATTTTTAGCGATACAGTGCTGACAAATATTATAAAATGATTTATTTTTGTAGGCAAAACTGTGACATACATGCTGTAAAAGCTCTCCGCAAGTTCTATCAAAGGCCATATTTTTTACCAAACACTGTTTCTCCAGCTCATTTTAACTGGGTTCTCATGTCTTCTGACTATAATACAAATAACTTTAAAAAGGTAACTTGCTACATCTAAAACGTTTACACATTAAATGATTAAATTAGTGAAGTATAGAAGAGTTGTGAAGTAGAAATTAGTGAAGTATAGAGTAAGATAAAAGTTGTAGAAATTCATACAACACAAATTTTAAATATTTGGCTTCTGCCAATTTACATTGATTTAAATCTTTGTTATAATTGAGCTTAAAATATATTTAAAAACTTCAATATAGCCTATGAGTTTTTTTAATTGTTTTAATTAAATTAATTTTACAGGTTGAACTGGATTCTGGATTAATTATTTTAGCTCAGTTGAGGGGATCTACAATATTTAAATTAACACCACATAATCCTTGTAACATGTCTTGCCCAGAACTTTTAGGAAGTTTACAAGAAGGTGAAATGTGTAAGTAATCAAAAAGATATTCAGTAATATGAAAAATATTTACAGGTACTATTAAACTGTTTAATGTAAATGTCCAATTTCTATTCTTGCATTTATGACCAGTATTTTTTACATCTTGACAATGTTTTAAAATATAAAGTAGTTAACAGTAAATTATTTAACATATCCAATAATTCTTGATTCATAAATGCCTTTTTCAGCCCTAAAAAACTTACTTCTTACAAATAAAAATAATCACCAAAATGTTGTTTTCTCTTGCAGTGGTTTTCACAAATTACTTATGGACTTTAGAATATTACCCAGCACATCATCTGGACAGCATTGCAATTCTCACAGAAACTGTTTGGGATGATGCAGCTTCATAATTTATCTTGTACACTTTGTAATTACTACATAAATAAATGTAAAACATTTTACATAATCTTTTAAATAAAACCAAATATAAATATTTTTGCTGTATTTTTTTATCAAATAAGAGATAATGTTAATTTTTGATGTCTTCCAAAAACTACTTATTTACAGTAGAACCCACTTTATCTGATCTCTGAATAACTGTCACTTTGGCACAACCGACTGTTTATATAGTGTGAACCACTTTTAAGAAATGCATGTGTAACTTGATAAATGTAAATGTGTATGTGCTGCAGCCATTATGGTAAGACAAGTAACTGGGACCTTGAAATGACCGGCAATTCTTACCTCTATGTCACTTTTTCAAGTGGGCTGATACATTTGTTATATGTATGTATATACATACATATATATATATATATATATATATATATATATATATATATATATGTGTGTGTGTGTGTGTGTGTGTGTGTGTGTGTGTGTGTGTGTTTCCAATTTTTGTCTGATTTGATTCAAACTTTTAAGAAAAATGAATTTAGTAATAACTTTGACAAGTTTGTTACCCAATTATATTAATTCAACATTTTCAAAATGGCAGCCATTTCAAATCTTAAAAAAGTTCATAACCAATGTTAAAATCAGCATTTAAAATTTCAAAATCCACTGATATTACAAAAATAAATTTACCGCAAATAAGGTTCACTTTTGTATGTTCAGTAAGCAAATGAGATTTAATTTAAATTGGCACAAAGATCAATTTTATTAATAGCCCAGCAAAATTTTTCCACTGGTTTCAATATGACACCCATTTATTTATTGGCTTTAAATAAACATATGTCTCCATAAGGAGTTACATACATCCTGAAGAGAGAGGAAGTGCCTCTCTGAGCTCAGGAGCTACAGCTTAAGAACTAAGAATTAAACACTACAGCTTAAAAGATAACCAAAGATTTGCATACATGTACACTATAATATATGCCTGGTTCATAATTCAAATTTATTCATGAATTGTTTATACATAAAGTATTTCAATATTATTTTCTTTTTTGTTTTGTCAGACACTTTTAGATCATTTGGTAATAAATTAAAATATTTTATTGCAATGTATATAGAATTTTTTTCACATATGGTTTTTTTTATGTTTTGGATATGCAATGTCCTTGCTTCTTGATCTGCTGTTAGAGTTACAAAAAGTAGTACTTAACCCTAGAAAGCTAAACTATCGTAAAAATTACAAGCGTGTTTTTTTTTTTTTAGTTTACCTTCCTTTACCTGAGACAATGGACTTGCCCAACTAGTTCCGTGCTTTACTTGGGTCGCATCATCATTTAGTGTTTGTCGTGCTCCTGTGCAAGTTGTCAATTTAGCTCTGCTGTCAATCAATCATAAATTTTACGATAGTTTAGTTTTAACCTTTGGATTTCTTACATATTCATTTCTTTTATATTAGTTTATTATTGAATGAAAAGTGATAATATTTCCCCAGTAGCATTTTCTGTTGGCCCATTGTTGGTATTTTGTTTTCACACACGGTTGGGCAACGGTTAAAATTGGCACAAATGACTACCAATTAATAACGAACCAAATCCCAACATAGGGCCAACAATTAAACAACACCAAAAACCAACAAAGAAATTGTTGGCCTAATTTACTCTTAACAGTTACCCAACTAACTTTCAATGGTAACCCTACTAATTACCAACATGTTTAAAGTATTATATTTCTATTAAATTGATTAGTTAACTGAATAGTAATCATAACTTCTCTATACATTCGCAAACATATTTGAATACCTTTTATTATCAAATGTAGAATATTCTTACTGGAAGTAATATATAATATGTAACCTACTTTAGCTTTTTAATTGTATATTATAATGTACATATTAGTATTTTGAGTAAGAATATATATTGAATTTGATAAGAAAAGGTATTCAAATGTATTTGCGAATGTAGAGAAGTTATGATTACTGTTAAGTTCATTAATCAATTAAATAAAATATAACACTTTAAACATATTGGTAATTAATAGGGTTAGACTTACTATTGAAAGTTAGTTGAGTAACCAACATAGCATATTTCCTTACTGAAACAAGGTTATTTTACAAAAAGAGACAAAATTCACCCAAACAAAATTTATTTGTGGCAATTGTGAAAAGCCAAATCAGAAAAAGCACTATAGCACCAGATTAAAACTATAACTCTACTGTACATGTAGGATCTTGCAACTAGGCTTGGTGAGTGACAACAAAAGAAGTAAACCAGTAAAGGACATACTTTCACTTTTCCACAGTGCTGGCAATATTTCAAATAATAAGTACATCATAAAATCATCTATAGTAAATGATTATAGTTAAGTAGAAATAAAAATAAGATTAAAAAATTTTTTTAATGATTGTAACACTGTTGTTAGTATAGTAATTAAAGATATAATATTATTCTGTTCAGAATTTGCAAAAAAAAAAAATGTTCTGTTGTTGGCAATTTTGTGTAAGTCATCACACGTGCTTGCACTTTGCTGTAAATTTTACAACATCGATAAAATACTATTATACTAATAAGACACTATTTTTAAACTTTTGGAATAATTATACCCTATTTAATTTACGAGATATTTATTTTAACAAAATATTTTTTTATATTTTCTGCCAACTAAGAATTAATGTTGGGCCAACAGCAGAGGTTTTCATGAATGTAACAGTTGGCCTAGCAAACAAACAGCTCATTGGTCCATTGAAGATAATTTCCCAACTTTGCCGACAAAATCCCAACATTGAGCCAACAATGTGTGCTACTGGGGTTTTTTCTTACAAATAGTTTTAGTAATAAATAAGTTAAAAAAATGAGTCAGAAGTGTACTGATATTGAGATTTTAGAATACCTGCAACAGAGTGAAGGTGATTGTAAATCTGACGATTCTGGATCGGACGATGAAGTAGATCATGTGATATATGATCATGTTATAAACAGTGATGACAGCGATGCAGATCCACATTACAACCCTGATGCAGACCAAGAACTGTCAGACATTTCAAGTACGGATGAAGAAGAACCTCGACCACCAGCGAGGAAGAAAAAGAAGACTAGTAAACTAAATCCTGTTGCTTTTCATTCGCCTGCAGCAATGCAACCAAGTACTAATAGTGCATCTACTCTGAAACCTGCTGATGCTGCAACCCGACCTATCACAAACAACCAACAACAGGAAGATAGGCCCACAACAGCTGATCCATACTTGGTGGTTTGTGATAAAGTTTCTCTCAGAGGGAAAAATGAACATCGTTGGACAAACAAACCAACGGTTTTTGGAAATAGATCTTCAGTAGCCAGAAATATTGTCCATATAACACCTGAATGCAGTGATATTGCAAAGAATAAACTAATATCGGTCGAAGTTTTCAGACATTTTTTAATTGATGAAATCAAAAATAAAATTGTTTATTACACAAATGTGAAAATTCAAGAAAAGAGTGCTAACCATAAGGCACAAACTAAAACTCTTGGTATAATGAATGATACTGAATTTGATGCTCTATTAGGTTTATTAATTCTTTCAGCTGCCCAAAAGGACAATAACTTACCATCGAATGAACTGTTCAACCCAGAAATCAGTGGTGGGGGATACCACACGACTGATTTGATTTTTGTTAGAGTGCTTATGGTTTGATAATTCTAACACTTGAGCCAAAAGGAGGAAAACTGACCACTTTGCTCCTATGAGGGAAGTTTGGGATTTATTTATTGCTACATGCCGAAGTTCGTACAAGCCCTGTTTGTTTTTGACTATCGATGAACAGTTGCTTGCATTTCGAGGGCGATGTAATTTTAGGACGAACAAGACAGATAAATATGGCCTCATTAGTTGTAATGTGTGACAATGCAACCAAATATATGGTTGATGCCATCCCTTACACAGGTAAAACGTTGAACACAGAAGGTTTACCTCAAGCCGAGTTTGTCATGAAAAAGCTGTCAACAACTTGTCACCAAATGTCATGCAGCTGCAAAACTAAACGGTGGCCTTTATGCGTATTTTATGGCATGCTGAACATTATACTTGTAAATGTTATGTCATTTACTTGACTAATGTAGTGAAAAGGGGACAGAAACCAGTTTCAAGGAGGAAATTTTGCTATGCAGATACACCACAGTCTTATTGAGCCATGGCTTCAACAGCGGTTCCAGTACCCAACTTTGACCGGCAAACTTCGGTGCCAGGCAGGGCCCATGACCTCCAAACCTACCACGAACAATTTGTGGGATTTGCCCATCCGTCAAGAGGACGATGACAATGGTCTCCTGCTGCAGCTGCAACAAAGCAATCTGTGCTGAGCATCGCGGAAAGTGCTGTATCGACTGCGTTAAGGACTTGTACATTTTCAAATTTGATACAAAATATATATAATGATGTATTTTAAATAATTGTATTAATTCAAGTTTAAATTTATTTCCAGAAGTATTTTTTACGTAAATAAATTAAACTATCGTAAATTTTACGATAGTTTAGCTTTAATGTAACTTTGGAACAGTTTATCTTTCTAGGGTTAAGTATTTATATTGAAACATAACACATTTGGCTGTATACAGCTCACCGACAGTTGGAGTATTACTGTTACGTAACAACTTAATAAATCTAAAATTTCTAATCCTAAATTTAAACCTTTTTTAAAATCTGATTTCACCATCATATTTGTAGATCTTGCATTTGAATGGATTATGCACCTTTAAATAACAAAATGTGCATCCCCTGATAAGGACAAAATTTTATGAGTTCAATGTATTTTTATTCATATACACTTATTTCCTGCAGAGTTCCTTTTTTTTAAAAAAACTTATATTTTTCTGGCAAATATAGCTTCAGCTGTAGATGTAGTATTATGCTAGCTTTTTATAAAAAATAGCCGCCTCCGTGGCCTAGTTGATAGCGTACTGGACTTTTACCCTGAGGATCGGGGTTCAATTCCCAGCCAGGGCTTGGCATTTTCATATGCTATAAATCATCCCATCGTCGGATTAGCCCAAGTGTGCACAATAGTCAGACGTTAAAAAAAAAAAAAAATATGTATATATAAAAATTCCTTTTGTTATAAATATAAATTATTTAAATAGCCCTTCTGGGGGGGTACCATTTGAAACCAGCTTTTGTTAGAAACAAAATATTCAGATTAAAAAAAAAATGTATATCCCTTAATTTATTTAACCTAACTTTAACCCAATTTATATACTATAAATATGTTGATAAATAAATAATGCACACAGTAACAAGACTGGCTTTGATGATAACTAAATTTATTCCTTTTTTCTGACACAAAAAAAAAACATACCTGAACTACATTCAATTTAGGTTATTGATTATTACAATATAGTAATATTATTTTCAATAATGATACTATTACATTTAAAAGGTTATTTTAGATTGATACTTGATTTTTTTTTGTGTTTAACATCCGACTATTCTGCACACTTGGGCTAATGCAGACGATGAGATGATTTATAGGGTATGAAAATGCCAAGCCCTCGCTGGGAATCGAACCCGGGTCTTCGGGGTGTTTATTTTATAATACATTTAAATAAACTTACAAGATTTTAATTAATGATTTTCTCTGGGGGGGGGGTCTTTATTACTATCTAGTATAATTAGAGTTCTTTAAATTTTTGTAGTAAATAATGTACTTCACTTAACCTTACTTGCATCACCTATAGTCTTGCTCTATTGTTGAACACTGGTGTTAATGGCGCTGTAGCTCTTTATCGATGTACCAGAAGTTATCAATGATTAAATGAAAATATCCATTCACAAATTTTAATTCAAACAACCAAAACTTGAGCCCTTGGCTAATTTAAAATAACAGCACTTTACCTTTATACCCAATTATTATTTAATTATAAAACAACTTTTAAGAAACTCTTTGAATTGTATACATATCTGCATATTATTGGAACACAAACTATTAATCCTGAAGACCACTCCCAGGCGCCTACTGGTACAAAACAACTACTTTCCCAGTAGAACTATGTAGTACAAAGACCCTGATTCACTTGACTCACCCAATTTTATCTTTTCTCAACATATTCTTTTAAGAGCAATATGCAACAAGCTTGTCACTCCAAACTAGTTAGAACATAGTTTTCTAATCCTTTCTATTAAATCTGTGATTTTGTTGACAGTTCCCAGGATTACAAAAGATCTTTCCTGGAAAATTCTTCATTATATTACATTCTACTGTATGCACAATACTTCCCACACTTGTCTTTAGGCCCAACTGTCATTTACAAGTTTGAATACTAAGGTTAACCTATTAGAGAAGATTTTTACATCAACCTCTAAATCTAAGTATGATACTATGGTATCTTTATTATATGTAGGATGATTCAAAATTATGCACCTTATAAATTTCCTAAATTTTAATAAAACTTAAAGGAATTCAAACTTTACATTGACATTTTCGATACAAACATCGTAGCACAGTGGGGCCTCAACATACGAATGAACTTACTAACGAAATGATGTTAAAAAAACACTCCGAAAAAGTGTTTACAAATAGGTCAGCCGCACATTTTGATGACATTTGCCTACCACATTTCAGAAGTACTCTTAAAAGTTGGCAAAAACAATCTTTGCTGGACCATTATTTCACCAAACATACATCAGAAGAAAATGGGGAAGGTGAAAGTGAACCCAAAAAGGCAAAAGAAAGCGACAATAATTAAAAACTAAGTTCTAAAAAATTTAAAAAAATTAAGTGTTAAATTATTTTTAATTTTTAGTGTTAAAATTTATTTTGTAATACACTGTTTATGCATGCCATATTACACTCTCTCCGCTCTGCATGTTCATCTCCTCTATATTCACAATCTTTGCCACAAACTCCTCCTACGAACTTCAGTAAGTATCCGATTCTTTCCACGTAAGAAACTTTATTATGTACATTATTTTGTATTAGTATTATGTATATGTAATGTAGTATATATTATATGTAATTAATACATCTTTTATTTTAGGTTTTATCTGTTTTATTAATGCACTGTTATATATATATATATATATATATATATATATATATATATATATATATATATATATATAATAGTAATTAGTACTTATATGTGTATTAGGAAATGTTCTAAAATGAAAAATTGGCAACTCAATTTAGGAGTGCCAACCTCATATTTTAAGCCTTGAGCCACTCCCAAAAAAGGGTTAAAATTTTCCCAACTTTTACAGTATCATAGAGAATTTTACAGTATTATAACTAAAATGTTTTAGATGGAAGATTTTAATATTTTTGAAATGCCTTTCATTGTGAATCACTATTTCTACCGCATACCTTATATACACACACAACTTTTGTTATATAAAAACAATGCTTCTTCCTTCTAATTGTGAAAATTATGAAATCAAACTGTTTCTCTAAAAACAAATTTGCAATTTTTTTTGTCAACACTTTAACACCAATGGAGGAATGATAATGAAAGATCTCTTTTTAAGGTAAATGTAAAGGAAATTTTAATACTGTTTATGCAAATTGTTACAACTTATAATTTAGAAAAACCTAAAATATTTTCAATTTCTAGCTACATTTAAAATACATAATAATATGAACCCAAGTAGTCATGACAGAAGTCATGAAAATAAATTATTTTAATTTTTTTTTGAAATAGTGATTAAAACATTTAAAAAGATTTTTATGAAATTCAGTTTAAAAAGGTAAATCTGTCATGTAAACATTTCAAATCCCTTGACTACTCATTAATAAAATTTAAGAACCCAATATAATATATAAATATATATTTTAACTAACAATAAATGTGATATTACAAAACATCTTAATACAGGCAAATTGTGAGGTATAACACAAGTAAATTCAACAGTTGTGTTAATCAGGCGGAAAAAATTAATAAACACTAACTACTTTTTAATAATTATTTATTTAACTTGAAATACAAAATATTATTTTAGAGATAAAGAACATGAACAATGATTAAAAATGTTTAAAAACAAAAAACGTAATACAAAATTAAATTATGATAAAGCAGGAAATAATAATGTTCATGCTGCTTCCAAATATGGTTTATTTCTACCTAGGTCAAACATTAAGAATATGAACAACATTACTGTTTGTAAACACAGCTGTGTTTACATACAAAATAGTACAGCAAGACCACATATGGAAAGTCAGCTTATGACAAATAGTACATCTATTAAAAAAAGTACCTTCTGTACACATTGGGAAAGTATTTCTTAGTCTATTACAGAGATACCAACACATGACATGAAACATGTACCTTTTCGAAATCATTAAACTCTTGCAAAAATGAAGTAAGGAAATGTAATAATGCAATATTTAACATTTATGAAACATTAGTACATATATAACATCAACCTTTTGGATTCTAAAAATGATGGATGGCCTTAGATGACCTTACAATACACTTTTCAGATCAATATCAAGGAGAAAAAGAATTTATACAGAAAAGAAAAATTAATGCAACATAGGACTGATTCAGAGTTCATAGATGAGCTATAAAGAAAAATAAAGAAATCATAAAGTGTAACCATTCTGAGCTGTAGTAAGTCTAGGCACTAGAATTACTTATATGTGTACTAGGAAATGTTCTAAAATGAAGAATTGGCAACTCAATTTAGGAGTGCCAACCTCATAGGTAAAGTCACTAAGGGTGGCTTTCTGAACAGTGCTGCTAGTTAGAGAAGTAATGGAGACAGTGTTTACTTTTTCTGAAAAACTACAATACGAATACAAAAGGTTAATACATGTAGCATTAATATATGCAAGATAATAATAATATGAATATACTTTCCCTGAGATCAATTGACAAAATAGCCTGTTCAAAATGAAATATATCATTTTATACAGAAACACCAATGTAAAATGGGTTTTAAAATTTCAGTATATTGTCACTTCTTTTTCAATTCCTACTATTAGCTCACACTCTCCCTATAAATATATATATTTATATAGTTCAAATTTTCAATCAATAAAATACTTCCTATTCATCCCCTTAAGCTAAAATAAATTTTTTTGAACTTGTAGTGGATGACACTTGATGTTAATACATTTTTTCAAATATTAATTGATTATAGTACTTGCCCAGGCCCAAAATTGATGTAAAGTATTTACTTTATGCATTACTATACCATTCGTCATATTATAATGAAACTTTGGGGAATTGTTGAGTACACTACTGTAAAGGTTTTTAGTATAGTACTTTCAACCACACACCATTACAATACTTGCCCAGGCCCAAAATTAATATAAGGTATTTACTTTTGCATAATATACCATTCATCATATCACAATGAAACTTAGGGGAATTGTTGAGTACACTACTGTAAAGGTTTTTAGTATAGTACTTTCAACCACACACCATTACAATACTTGCCCAGGCCCAAAATTAATATAAAGTATTTACTTTACGCATTAATATACCATTCATCAGAACACCATGAAACAGAAATTGTTGAGTACACTTCCATAAAGGTTTTTACTATAGTACTTTCAATTACACACCATTACAATACCTGCCCAGGCCCAAAATTAATATAAAGTATTTATTTTATGCATTACTATACCATTCATCATATCACAATGAAACTTTGGGAAATTGTTCAGTACACTCCCACGAAGGTTTCTGCATACTAGTTTCAATGAAATGTCATTACAATAACCACCCAGACATATAATTTCTCATAGACCATCAGCTTCATAAATTAGAAACGAAAAAAATAGAAAGCGAATAAATAGTAACAAACAAAATAATAGTTCAGCACTCTACACAGAAAGGAAAATTGCAAGGAAATTCGCTTTCTATTTTGCCTCTTCATATTATGAATCTTTTATATGTATATACATACATATTTACATTAATTGTAATTATTTAATAAAAAGTAAGTCAAATAAATTTTTTCTTTGTTGACCTAAGTGGGAATTGACTTAATTTTTTTTTATATTACTTGTTAATTTGAAAGAAAAACATTAACACTTATAAAACTAATGGTATTTTTTTCAAATACAAGATTCTTGTCACTATTCAATCACAATCATAAAATAGGGCTCATGAATTTCAACTTTTATCAATTACAGCCCTCTGCTGTATTTTTCAATGGAGTTCCTATGAAATATGCTAAAAAGAAAGGAATACGTTTTTTAAAAAATGAAAGAGCTGCACATAAGTGAATGATTGTTGTCCTATAACAAGGTTGATTGAAGACCCTGTATAACCAATAAATTTATCATTCATCTGAACAAGAGAAAACATTAAAAACAAAATTCAGATAAAGTCATTTTTCTTTTATATACACCAGATTATCAGTCTTTATATTTTTTAGTAAAATGGCTCATGAACATGATTTTTATAATTTATTATCTAACAGTAATCATGATCATTCAAAAACCAATGATTTTGTTCGACTGGTCAAGGGTTCACAACTAAACTTTCAATATGTGTTTTGGGGTACATGACATCAAATAACTTGCAAAACTTTCGCACAGTAAACTTCAACATTTTACCACGTGATTTAAATAATACGGTTTCATTGGGATTTAAAGGCAGATTTCTTGAAGACATGTCTTTATTTCTGTTTTTTGTTATCCTTGCAATACTCCTGGCCTTCAAAATTTTGTTGTTGATTTTTGTACAATTATTCCTCAATCGAATAATCTTAACCTTTCCACTTTGGATTAATTTACTTCTTGAAAGTGTATTTTGACTTTTAACAGTTTTTTCTGCAGAACTAGGATATTCTGATACGGAAGAGGTTTTATTACCTTTTGTTTCAGCTACTTCATTAACAAGTGAATCCAGATTCTGTACGACCTTGTCTGTGACATGTATATCCGCTTCTGGTTCTTGCAACATTTCAGCAACAGTTTCTTTACTTTCACTTACTTGGATAACAGTGATTTGATTCTTAATACTTTCGATATCAGTATCTGAAGCTTGCACAATATTAGGTTTCACTGAAGAACCAGAATGTTTCAACTGCATATGATGACGAAGCCCAGGAGTACTCAAATATTTGTGATTGCATACTCCACAATAGTAACTCCTAAAATGTTTGTTTAAATGGCGAACAACATTTCTGTACATTTGACTAGAAAATAAACATCTTGGACACTTGTAATGTTCAATGTTCCCTAAGGAAGCTTTAGTTTCATTGTTATCAATGTCACCATTCGCTTCTTTGGAAGAATCCACAATAGTATAATCTACGTTCGTTTGTTTATGTTCTACAATGCAATGTCTATGCAAAACATCTCTTGAATAAGAAATCAGTTCACATTTGGAACACTTATATTTTAGGTTGTAAGTTTGTTTTTGTGCCTGTAACACCTTAAACTTTAAACTAGCGTGTTCCTTTAAATGATGCTCTTTCAATGTTGATATTAAACCTTGCTTCGTGCACCAGTTGCATGAATATTCCAGTTCTGAAGAATATTTTGACTTGTTGCATAGAAATTTTACCCCAGTACCAGGTTTTTGACAACCATTTAATAAATAAACTGATGCTTTGTGTAATAACTCCCAATGTTCTTTTACTGCAGGAAGGGACTGAGAAGACCACTTACAATAATAGCAAGTATAATAAGGACCATCACAACTGCCTTTAGTTGACTGACATTTTTCTTTCTCATGCCTGCCTTTATCTTTCCCTACTAACCTATTATTAATATTAATTATTTTTGAATTAACATGTTTTCTTTTCACTACTTCCGGCGTACCATCGGAGGTGAGAATTAGCAGAGGACGATCTGGATGCTTTTTCAGCTGATGAGCACGTAAAGATTTCCTCAGAACTGTTCCAGTAGAACAATAGCCACACAAAAAACTATAAAATAGAAGCATTTTTTTTAAAAAGTAAGACAATACATCTAAAGTAGTTTTATGAAAGTTAACATTTTTTTGAAAAATTACAAATATTTATGAAAGTATTTATCAATGATTTAAAAACTACATGATTTATAAATATATTAATTTTTACAAATTTTTTTTGAATAAAAAATTTAAAAAACTTGAAAATACAGATTGTGTCATATTTTCTATCAAAAAACTGATCAATATTAATATGTATAAGTTAGATACAAATGTATATAAAAAAGTTAAATGTTATAACCTAATAAAAATACTATTCTGACTGTTGCTTCTAAATAGTAAAAAGTCAGTCTTTTAGTTTTAAGTAATACTGATTCTGCAACTGATTTATCCGCCACTCTTGGAGACTGTGGTAACAAAATCAAAAAAGTTGGTTAACAAATCGTAATGGTTAAAAATATTAACATTTTTAATAAAAATAAAACCCTAGATAAAATAATTAGAAATAAGAACGCATATATGTGAAAACACAGTACAGTAAAATAATAAAAAAAATATATGTAAAACATTATTACTAATACAGTAATACCCTGGTTAACGATGGACCTGGACAACGGTCTAATTCACAAAATGAAAAGAATTCACAGTTTATGTTTCAGATAAAGGGCTGAACATATTATAAAAGTTTTTTCATTTTGTTGAATTATTTCTAAGCAGACATGTAAATACAGAGATAACATTGTGCTGTGCTACAGAAAGTATAAGCTGCTGAGTTAACACAAACAAGCCTTTGATTGATGGGTGTTTGGTTTTTGTAGGGCAATAACTGACAGGATATTTCTTAGTTATCTGTTCTCAGAATGCCCACTCCTATTCCCTTTTCTGTCACTGTACCTAATTTTACTGTCAACTCTTACTATGCGTTTATTAGCCTGTTAAAAATTTAAACAGTTATATTATCATGTTACATACTTTTGATTTTTAAATTTAACAAAACATGAAAAGTGTCTTTGTGCGCAAGTTTCAAATTGTTTGAAGCAACAATCTGAAACTCGCACACAAAGAAACTTAACATTTTGTTAAATTGAAACATGTTTTCAATTTTTGAACAAATTAAAGTGTTTCCATAAGTCTCAATTGTAAATGCTAACAACAGTCTGCTCAGATAACAGTCTTAGTTCTGGAACGAATTAAGACCATTAACCAAGGTACCACTATATATATAATAAAACAAACTTCAGTCTGTTGATATAATGTAAAAACAACAAACGAACAGTATGACAAAAAATTAAAAGTATCACACAGTGATCAGTGTATCATCGGAATTTTAATGGAAGACCAGCAAGCAGTTGCATGGTCACTTAAGTCGAGGTCGGATAAATGGGTATACACTCCATATTAAACTATCATTGTAATCTAATAATCATTTTCTAATTATATTTATATTAGGCTTGGGCAAAAATAAATTTTTCAATTCTGTTGGAACTGAATACTGTCTGTGATGGATTTATGTGTGCACACTTGCCCCAGGGTAGCAAATTTCTAAATATAAAAAATACTGTAAGAAAAAAATGTACCCTTTTTATTAAATATTCTTACTTAAAGTGAAACTTTGTTATATAAAAAAAATCGGATAATTTTAAACATTTTTTTATAGATATTTATAACTTATGGCACTCATAACAGATCGAGATGGAAACACTTGTGTAAGCCTAGAAGTAGGATGTTCAAAGGCCATTACTCTTTAAACTGCAGTTTTTCAAATTGTCTCTAAACTCAAACTGTACCACATTCTATTTCAGTTTATACAATACTGTATGAGTTGAGATGGACAAAACATTCAAGTAAATTTGCCTATCAGTATAGTGATTTATCTGTTTCATTGCTTGCACAAGCCTAATTAATATATTTAAAAATGAACAAAAATGTAAATGTGTATAAATAATATACCCACTCACATAACTAGAGGAATTAAAACTTAAGTACAAATATCACAATGTTATTTCATCAAAATCCTTACTTTGATTCTTTGGTATCAGATTTTTTCTTCTGAAATTGTGGTTGTTGGACACTACCTACAACAAACAAAACAGAAGGTTTAAATTAAATTCAATATATCACAATAAAGCTTATTTTATTAAAATTGACACTGTCATTTTATAAGAGATTATGACTGTTCAAAAGACAGGCACTTCAATTTCTCTTGTGAACCAAGTATGAATGCATGATGTTATCCAAAAAACTTTCACTAATATATTTTGTGCTAGCAAAAATGGACAGTTGTAGAAGGGTTGTCCAGAAAGTAAAATTTTGATCTGATGAATCACTCAGTTCCTCCACTGAAACAGTTGTCTTGTTCCTTCCTGTTTCAGCAACCTTCCCCACTCAGCGAGCCACTACAGTCATTTATTGTTTATCTGTGCGACCTTAAAAATATGTGTAAAAATTGATGATCCCGCCAGAAAAGAGATTAGTAGTGTAAAATGCTTTCAAAATTTGAAAAAGTTCCCCTTATCAAAATTTACACACAGATAACCATGTTTATGGTAACGTCTATCAACCAAGAAATAGCATTATTTCTGATCAGCATAAAAAAAAATTTGAACAAATTCTGAGCACCATGATTGACTTTTGTGTTTTGGCACCAAAAAGGAGTCTTATTCATGTACTACATGCTTAAGAGTGTAAGAGTGGATTATATATATACAGCCCACCTTTCACAGATATTCAAAACAAACACCATATATTATTGTGATGTAGCATTGTGTTTCTTTATGATAACACACATCCACATACTGTTTTGCTGATGACAATTTTGCTTCAGCAGTTTAAGTGAGATGTTTTTGAAATCCACCTTGTAGCCTGGACTTATCCCCAAGTTATTACCATTTTTCCTGATTTGAAAGATTCTTTGAGTGAAAACAAACAGACTGTGTTATTGTGGGGTTCAACAACTTGGGAGGAAACTGAGTATATAGAAGGCACAGAAAAGCTGCTGAAACGGTATGAAAAATATTTACATTTGAATAGCAATTATGTAGAAAAATAGCTAAGGTATCAAATGTGTTATAAAATAAGTCTTATTATATTAATAAAAAATGTCTATTGAAAAATTTTTCTTCTTAATTTTCGAAGTAATCCTCATGTTCAGATATTTGTACTATATCTGAGATATTTCTTATTGTTATAATTGTGTAGTATATATAAATAAGTGTATTGTGATATACAACATATAAGTGAAGAGACTGTGTCTTTGACATACTGATATTTGTAAAATGAAACATGATTTCGTGGAAACAAATGAACTATAATACTATAATTATTTAACTTTATTCACAAATTAATTACAAAAATAAAAAAAGTTTAGAAAACCAACATTTTCACTACAAATTTCAAATAAAAAAATGCATTAGTTTTTATTTACACATGGCCCATAATTTAATCATTTCATGTTACAAGAAATATATTTAATCACCTTGTTTACAGAATTAAAGCTTGTTACAAGTTGCACATAATAATACAGTAAAAGCCAGCAAGTCGGCATCTTCAGTACTTTGACAGTGCTGACTACCTGAAATGCCGGATTACTAAGCAGTCAAAAAAAATCATGAATGGAGGGTGAGGCAGAAGTTAAAGAACATTTTACTCGGAGAGAAAAAAAGAACACTTTATTGCTTACATTTTATAATACAATTACAACATTTTATTTTAACTTTGGAATAACTTAATTTTACAGCACTGCCTTAAAATAAAGACCTGTCTTTTCAATCATGTTTTTTCTTAAAAAAAATATTCCTTAAAACACACAAGTTTAAAAATTCTACAGAGTTGTAAGATTTGCTGAAGTCAGCAAACCTAATAAAAATGAGTTTAAAGCATTACAGTAAGACTCCTGATGGACTGACAGCTACCTGAGAATAAATCACAGGCCTGGCTGAGCTGCCACTGCACTGGAAACACATTATTTGTTTATCTAATGTTGGGCTATTTCTTTTCTTTTAACACTTGTTTCCTGTGTTCACTATCACAAGAACAGTACAGTCAGATCAGACATCTACAGTATGTACTAGCACAATTTGTTTTGTAGATTCTTAAAACAAAGCTCATAAAACATCTTTTGTATAGAATTATATATAGTTTTAGAAAAAGCCTGTCTGTGTATAGGAATAATTGGTTTTATCGGTACTTATTGGAGTCTATTGTTTCTATTCAAAAACAGTAAGAAATTATAAAATTTCAAATAACACAATATGGCTTTGTCATGTCATATACTTTTATATAATGAAAATATCACTTATTATTTATTAGTAATATAAGGAAAACAAAATTCTTATTAACAATAATACATCAGCAAAAATATAGCTGTAAGCCAAGTGGTAAAACAACTTGCATCATTCCTAATATTATAAAATTTCAAATAACACAATATGGCTTTGTCATGTCATATACTTTTATATAATGAAAATATCACTTATTATTTATTAGTAATATAAGGAAAACAAAATTCTCATTAACAATAATACATCAGCAAAAATATAGCTGTAAGCCAAGTGGTAAAACAACTTGCATCATTCCTAATTTTGTTTACTATTTTAAAACATATTATTTGTTATTTTTTTAATACAGGGTACGCCAATGAAAAGTCAATGAAAATTTCATTGTAGGTGGCCTTGAGACAAAGTTGGCAGGTAGTGGGGGGTTGGTACTGGTGCTTCACCACCTCCACAATGTACCATTTTGTTGCAATGGATCGTTGGACAGGTGAACAACATGGCTACGCTGTGAAAGTGTATTATCAAAATGTGAAAATTTTGTGCAAACTCGACTTGCTTTCCGACATCATTTTAACATACCATTTAATCAGCTTGTTCCGTCAGATAATGCAATTCGAACATAGATAAACAACCTTAAGCAAATGGGATCAACGTATAAAAAAAGAGGCGGGAGTGTAAAAACTGTTTGAACACCTGAACACATCGACGCTGTTCAACAGGCTATGGTTAGAAGTCCTCGCCAATCAGCCAAACAACATGCCCTTCGAATTGGAATAAGTGACACATCTGGAGGAAATAACTGTTTTTGTTTTATGGGGATACCTAAAAACAAAAGTGTTTCAAGCAGATATACCCACAACCATTAAAGCCCCTAAACAACGAATTGTAGACAAGATTGTGGCACTATCTGTCAACATGCTATTCTTACCAAGACAATATTTAAAAAAAAAATTCAACAACCAATTACTTTATTTAATCATCCCGTTTCAATGGTGGACCCTGTATTTAGCAAAATGTGTTTTATAAAATTTTGTGATACTACATATAATTTTTATTACCTGTACTGGGTCTCTTTGAAGTGTTACCAATTGGTTGGTTGTTTTTGTCCACAGGTGAAAACCGCTTTTTCTTAACAATTTTTGCACTTGGTTCAATGACATTTTGTTTTATTACATTATGTTGGAGGCAAATTACTTTTTCCACCTGAAAATGATACATAGGTTAGTATTAATAATATTAACACATCACTTTGAAAAAAAAACAGGAAATATTTCTACCTAATCACCTATTTATTCCGGCATGCCTAATTCTAAAATAACTTGTATCAACAATATTACTGAAAACTAAAAAAAAAAAAAAAATTTTTGTAATTTTGAAAAGATATGATTTCTTAAGTCACTGAACCAAAAATGCTATATATAGTATATGTATAGTGAGAGCAAGATAAGTACCCAATATAATTTCTTAGGTGAAAAGATATGATTTGTTAAGACAATGAGCAAGAAATGCTTACAGTGAGAGTGAGATAGTACACAATATACTTTAGCAGGGGAAAACTTATGATTTCATAAAACGCTGAACATGAGACACTAGATTATATAAAGCAAAAGGATAAACAATATACTTTCACAGAGGACAACCAATGATTTTGTACAATTTGTTTATAAACAATAATTTATTTATACAATACTTTTGAGTGCTATGACATTTCAATTATTGAATTTGATAATTTTTGGTATGGGTTATATGTTCAAAGGATGGTAGGGTAATAAAAAAAAAGAATTACCTTATTCTTCAGTTACATGATTGATTGAATACATATAACTAGAAATATCGCAACCAGGTCTAGCTCTTCTTTAGTTTTTCTATTTTATTATTGATAATAATAAACTGACCCAAAACACACACACACACACACACAATTTTTGTCTGCACTAATGCTTTTCTGAATCACATCCTCTAATGGGGTGCATTTTCTTTGATTTATTAATTAAAGACCAGTAAAATTGTTTACATTTTAGTGTACTTACACATTTGTTCCACTGTGAAATGATCTGGATGTTTCACGTACAAAAAAAGAAAAAGAAGTACAGCATTTAAAACATTTATTTTATGACGAACTCAATTAAGCTCTATTATAAAAAAATCAGTTCTGCATGAATAAAACATAACAAAAATTACAGAAAAATAAAGCATGAAAAGTAGATAAAAATAAAATAAATAAGTTATTAAACAATCTGAGAGTGAGTTCCTTGAGACTAATACTTCTCATTAATTAATAATACAAAATCCTCTTTTTCCGCCAAGTCCTATCCTAAAATTCGTGTTGAATTCTACCAAGATTATTTAGGTGATACATTGCCTCTGATTTATTTGAACAATTTAAAGGGCATTATATTTTTTTAAATGATAATTATATATTGTCCATGTAATAAAGCATTTAGACTTATCGAATGAAAACACAACAGCTGACCATAACCCTGCCTTGCATTTATTTGTTGATACTTTAGCAAAAGTAAACACTCGATGTAGAATTATTCCAAAGTAATGCTGGCTGGATGTGGTTACATATTAAGCTGGGATCTGTTTATAATAAGTTATCACATTCTTAGTCAACAGTCAGCAATTGGAAGTTACTTACTTTGAAAAAACATATATAAATTTCCTTCATTTTCAAAAGTATATAAAATTAGAGCAATAAAAATGATAATTTATTACCTGAAAGGGGATTCTACTGACCCCTGGCACTATTCAGGTGGACAAACAAAGCCAATTACATTGCCCTGCAGTGGTCAAAGGGTTATATTCATGGGTTCATAATATATTCATACAAACAAACGATAAGCACACCAATATTACCTGGTCACAAACTGAAATATTTTTTCAATATTGCATAAAAATGTCGATACAGTTAAAAAGTAACTTTTGCTTGAACAAAAAAGCTCTATTCTAAGAAATAGATCATGCTCTCTTTTTTCAATTACTGTCTACATTGTAACTTTAAAGGAGAACTTTTAAATTCAATTATTATTAGAAGAACTTTTATTATATAGTCTCGCAAACTTGCTTCTCATTAATCTGATAGTCCAGATTATGTGGTAACAAATTACACCAAAAAATTAATTGTTTGAATATTTGAGTTTGGCAGTGAAGTCATGATAACTTGAATTTTGGTAGTTCAAGGTTCTGGGTATTTTGAGTAATGTTCTGGAAAAATTGTATTACTAAACAACAAAAACTATTAAAAATGTACAATCCATAGGATAGCCTGAGCTTGTAGAACTAGCAATGCAAAAAAGTAAGTTTAATGGAAGTTGCCGAATGGCAGACAGTGCTGTCAAAATTATTACTGCTAATAAAAATCAAGACCCAAAAGTCAACTGTTATTCTGTTGACATACATAAATGTGTAAGACTGAATTATATGTTTTTTTTTATCCTACAGCACTTAGACCAAAGAGAATTGGGCAATTCCCTATCCAAGGAAAATAAATAAATACAAAAAGCTCATCTAGATATGAAACTTGTTAACTGAAATTTAGTTTAGATATATGAATGAAGATAATGCTAATATATATAAAATGCAGTTTGTTTATAGTGGTGTTAACATTGGTGCCTTTCCCTTTTCTCCACTATCCCCTCACCCATTACAATTTTTGAATTTATCAGTTATGCAAGTTCAGTATTTGTTTGTTTTTCCAAATGAAAGATCGATATCTACCCACAGTAACAATAACTTGTACCATTCAAGGTAAAACTGGTTTATTATAAAAGATTTTATTAAACTGGTTTTTTAAAAATACTTTTGAGTTTTATTAAAAGTGAATTAACTATACAAATTTTCTTATATCATTTTTGAAAGTAAAAGTGTTGGTTGACTGTTTAATTCGTTAAGAATACTAAACAAAAATTTTGGAGAATTCTTTTTTATGGAATTTGATACAATTTTATTTGTTAATTTAGTTTCTTTAATATTAAACATATTTTTAAAAACTAAATTTATGTTTAATACACTTTATTCACATCACATTTTTCAGAATAAAATTTTCTTCTTTTAAAATCTGAATATACTTATAATTTATTTAACAAAGTTATCACACTTTAAACGTAAGGCAAACAGTTCTTTTTTGTAACACATTTTTGTGTTTTATGTTGTATATTCTAAAAATTATGGCAGTTCCATATGTGGGACCAGTTTTATTCAATTTTTCATATAAATAATCATACAAAATTACTATATTTGCTATATAGTATACTATATATATTTTGCTATATATATATATATATATATATATATATATATATATATATATACTATATATTTGTAGTACAAAATTACTACAAACCCAAAAAAAATAATCTGGGTTTGTTGGGACAGTTATGGAAGCATCACATATTGCTGCTAATAATATTAATAGTAATTTGCACAATGCTGCTAGTAATTTGTTACTGAATGCTTGTTTTTAATAAAAGGCGTATTCTCTAGTCTGCATTGTTTTCTTTACTTAAACCAAGATTAAGTTGGTCACATTATATTAGTTTATATACTTTTGTTTCTCTTTAGTTTTTAGTCTCTAAATATACTTTTAGGGTTAGTGTACCACACCTGTTATTTTCAGTTGGGTCCCCACCTCCCTTCCAGAAGATGGTTGGGTAACAGGTGTTTTGTTAGAACGGTTCGGGTCCCCCGCAGGGGTGCAAACTAGCTGCACCTATTGAGAGGATTTAGACGTCCCTTGCAGTACCCGAGTCAACACACACTTATACTTACGACTAACACTTTACACTCACACTTACATTTAGAGAGGCGATAATAGCCTCAATGTGCTTTTTGCCCTAAAATAACAACAAAAAATTTTCCTCGGAAGATTTAGCTAAGCTAGCTAAATGTAAATCAGGGTTTAGTAAGTATGTCAATTAGTTTGATATTTAAAAAAATTATTAGTTTACTTTTAATTTTGTTGTATAGGGGGTTTCCTTTTGTATTTGTTGACATTGCCATAGTGCTCCTTGCACAACTGTACCTACTCTATCTTTTTATTTGTAAAAACTACTGTCACATATAAAAAGTTACTTAATATAAAAATAATAAATATATAATAATTATTTTATAATAAAATAAAAATATGAGGTACACTGGCACTCAGAACTTTTGTTTTTCTGAAGACAGTATTAAAATGCTCATTTAAAAAAATGTTTTTTGTACATTTTATATGTTTGGTAAAAAGTATCCATTATGTTTGCAACTTATGTTATTTATGAATAATTCATTAATTATTCTTAAATAACAAAACTGTAAATTTTCAAATTTGTATTTTTAACAACTATACAAAATAATTAAAAATGTAAATCATTTTACTCAAAAATTAATTGTTGTTACATTTATTTTAAAATAAAACAACTGAATGTAAAATGTATTTTATAAGAAAATCACAGTAAATTAAAAAAAAAATTATTGTGAAAAAACAGTCAATTTGATTCTTAACTATTCAAAATAATTCAAGCATTTCAAACTTATTCTTACCAATACTATACAAAACATATTTCTACCTATAAATCATATATATTATTTCTTGAGTCAATATTTCTTTTTTCCAGCACATACTATTCGTACAGGCATATACGAGTTATCTTTAGAAAGGTTTTTAACCGGCTTCTGACACTGCAAAACAATTCTTCGCTAAAACTTACTGTTTATGGAATACTTTTAAAGTAAAAGAAACTTTTAACTGTCATATACAAAAAGACATCACACAGCAGACAAGCCAACTTATTAATCATGAATAGACAATCCCATGACAAATGCCTTTTTTTTGCCTGATGTGCTTAGAACAATTTCAATATTTAAAGTAAAAAACTTACAGGTATTGTTGTCCTACTGACAACCCTCTATACCTGCCCGTCATACAAACCAGGATACCAAACATACCATTTTGAATACCAAACACATATTTTGGACACTGTTATATTTGTGATTTCTCCTTCCATCGCACATTTATCTGTTCTTTAAACAGACATCATAAAATACAAAGTACAATAAAAATGTCAAAATACAGTTAGAGGTTATTGTGGACTTTGTGATACACCACGTAAGAAGCAAACATGTTTCTAACATTTCGCATTTATTTACTTATTTGTATATGAATATTACAATTTCTCATTACATCTCTCTTTAACAACAAATTAATATAAATATTATGGTTGAAGACAATCATAAATTTGCGGTTATTATTTTAAACTAATCGCTTTTCAATTTATTTTTTAAATACATTTTCCTTTCCTTCCAACTACTGCCTTCACCCCAACAACTACTCTTACTCAAAAGACTGTGTTTACTTAAAACTTTCATAGTGCGAAATTTCACACAAGCCCCTGGTAATATTATATTTAATTTCAGATTAAACTAGTTAACGCATGGTCACTGACCGATCTATTACTATAAATTATTATGGTAGAAAATAGTCTAATATAAAAATACTTAAATTAGGAAAAAGTAGGTAATGAGGTAATGGTGGTTTCTTATGCAGAAACCACATAAGAATTAGCAAGATTTTCAAGAAATCTAGGAAGATTCCAGATCGTCAAGAATTAGCAGATAACTGCTAAATAAAAATAAATAGTGCTTTTGCCTACAACTACTAGATATGCACGCTGCCTATGTTACATTATGGAATACAGAGATGGCATTGTTGCTTGATGTGGCGTAGCTGTATACTTGATGTGTAAACCATCGCCAAATTGATTAACACCATTTACTCAGGCTATGGAGCTTTCTACACTGTGTTAATTTTTCTGCACTCTTTGTTTTACTAAAGAGAGTTAAGTGGATTGTTACCTTCCCTCCTAATACGTGAAATCTATGATGATATTGTTTATATATTTTTATACTTTTATTAATTAATACAATCTTAAGGAATTAGTATACATTTCTGGTTTAAAAACCTTTATTCCCCCCAAATCTATAGTTACAGCCCTTAATAGGTCAATTTTGATATATATATAGTGAGATTTTATAAACTTTTTTTTTTAATTTTAAGGTGAAAAGCACATTGAGGCTATTATCGCCTCCCTAAATGTAAGTGTGAGTGTAAGTGTTAAAGTCGTTAAGTGTAGTGTTGTAAGTGTGTGTTAGACTCGGGTATCGCACACTTATATATATATATATATATTTTTTGTAAACACATCACCCTTGCTTTACTTTTAGAGAAGTGCATACTTTATTACTACCATCTAGTCTAAAGCTATTGATAATACGTCTTGTACGATAGTGTCACATATAACAGACATTGTAGGTTACAGCCTTACAATAGCAATATTTATGTTAAAAATTACTTTTTCCTTGATTTCAAATAATAGTAGAGTTTTCTGAAAACCAGCCCAAATGTGATTTATATCATCTTTTCGGTTTATAAAATAAAGATCTGCTAAATTTCTTTCTACAACAAATAATTCTAAAACAAATAATTTTCCTGCTACAAATTACCAAAATTTCATTACAAATAATTATGCACAGTGTTTTTGCATTAAAATTAAAAAGAAACTATATTTTTCTATAATTATAATAAAATAAGTAACTTGCCCAATCTTCAAGTTCTTGGTTAGGCTGATGCAATAATATCAAATCGACTCCAATATCTCTGTCATGTACAATCTTAATATGTTTTGCAATAGTGCCTTTGTCTTTAGAAGTCTTACCACAATGTGTACACACCCACCTGAAATAAAATTATGAATTACATAAACCTCAATGATATCAAAAAATGTTGTTTTTTTTTTTTTTTTTTTTTTTTTTTTTGTTTTGGTGTTTAACGTCCGACTATTGTGCACACTTGGGCTAACGCAGATGATGGGATGATTTATAGCGTATGAAAATGCCAAGCCTCGTCGGTAATCGAATCCGGGTTCTCGGGGTGAAAGCCTAGTACGCTATCCACTAGACCACCGAGGCGGCTAAACGTTGAATAAGAGTGAAGAAGACTATGGCTAACACAAAAACATATTTAAGCGACAATAAAATTATTTTGAGGTTAACAATCTCTAGTTGGTCTGATGATAACAGTTTCAAAAAAACAAAATTGATTTTGTATTGTTTTTTGAAAACAGCTCATAAATAGGCCAAAAATTATTGACAGTGTATTAAAAAATTTTATATTACACACCTTCTTTCTTTCAGTACTGTAGTAAAAAAAAAGATGTGGTCAAAACTATGACCTTATTCCAGAAGTTTTCAGTCCTTTTATCAAATGAAATACAATTATAACTTTGCCCTGTATCAATTTATATGTTGATACTTTAGTAAAAGTAAACACTAATTTGAAATAAACAGCATTACCATCAACAATGCTGGCTCGATGTAGTTATAATACATCATCATATCTGTATCCAACAGTCAGCAATTATAGGCATGATTTAGAATGTCAAATACTATAAACTTATCAGTGCTATTGAGAACGAATAAACTAGACATCATTCGTGATGTTAATTTCCATGTGCATAAATAAATAAAACAACAATTAGATGTTAATATATTGTAATAAATGGTAAAAATATTTAATTTTCAAAAGTATATACATACAATTTAAATAAAACTTTAGATTAAAAATTGATGAAATAACTTATATTCTGAAAGCCGTTTTTATCGGTCCATGGCCTATTTAGATGAAACAACAGTGTCGATTACATTGGCCATTGGCAGTATTTAGAACACTTTTGGGAGCAGATGTAATCGTGCCGTAGTATATTCAGTATGACGAACAAAGCCTGTAGCTTTATCGGTTACATTGGCCTGTGGTGGTATTTAGACGGGCCAAAAAAGCTCTTTACATTGGTCCGTGGCAGTATTCAGAAAAAATTTTGCCAGCCAATGTAATCAGGCAATGGTGTTATTCACACAACTTCTAAGAGGCGATGTAATCGGTCAGTAGCAGTATTCAGTCAAATAAAGAGAGCCCGTATTAAATTGGCCAGTGATGGTATTCAGTCAGATAAACAGAACCCGTATTTCTTCATCCCAAGGCAGTATTCAGACAACTTTTGCGAGCCGATTTAATTGGCCCTTGATGGTATTCAGTCAGATAAACAGAACCTGTATTTCATCATCCCGAGGCAGTATTCAGTCAACTTTTGCGAGCCGATGTAATTGGCCCATGATGGTATTCAGTCAGATAAACAGAACCCGTACTTCATCATCCAGAGGCAGTATTCAGACAACTTTTGCGAGCCGATGTAATTGGTCCGTGATGGTATTCAGTCAGATAAACAGAACCCGTATTTCATCATCCTGAGGCAGTATTCAGTCAACTTTTTCAAGCCGATGTAATTGGCCCATGATGGTATTCAGTCAGATAAACAGAACCCGTATTTCATCATCCAGAGGCAGTATTCAGACATCTTTTGCGAGCCGATGTAATTAGCCCGTGATGGTATTTAGTCAAATAAACAGAACCAGTATTTCATCATCCCGAGGCAGTATTCAGACAACTTTTGCGAGCCGATTTAATTGGCCCGTGATGGTATTCAGTCAGATAAACAGAACCCGTATTTCATCATCCCGAGGCAGTATTCAGACAACTTTTGCGAGCCGATGTAATTGGCCCGTAATGGTATTCAGTCAGATAAACAGAACCCGTATTTCATCATCCCGAGGCAGTATTCAGACAACTTTTGCGAGCCGATATAATTGGCCCGTAATGGTATTCAGTCAGATAAACAGAACCCGTATTTCATCATACCGAGGCAGTATTCAGACAACTTTTGTGAGCCTATGTAATTGGCCCGTAATGGTATTCAGTCAGATAAACAGAACCCGTATTTCACCATACTGAGGCAGTATTCAGACAACTTTTGTGAGCCTATGTAATTGGCCCGTAATGGTATTCAGTCAGATAAACAGAACCCGTATTTCATCATACCGAGGCAGTATTCAGACAACTTTTGTGAGCCAATGTAATTGGCCCTTGATGGTATTCAGTCAGATAAACAGAACCCGTATTTCATCATACTGAGGCAGTATTCAGACAACTTTTGTGAGCCGATGTAATTGGCCCGTAATGGTATTCAGTCAGATAAACAGAACCCGTATTTCATCAAACGGAGGCTGATGGTATTCAGTCAGATAAACAGAACCCGTATTTCATCATACCGAGGCAGTGTTCAGACAACTTTTGTGATCCTATGTAATTGGCTTGTGATGGTATTCAGTCAGATAAACAGAACCCGTATTTCATCATCCCGAGGCAGTATTCAGACAACTTTTGCGAGCCGATGTAATTGGCCTGTGGCAGTATTTAGTCAGACAAACAAAGCCCGTATTACATCGGCCTGTGGGGGTCAAAGGGTTAATTATGAAGTGAAGAGAATTTTAATTTTTTTTTCAAACTTACGCCTAGCTTAAAATGTGATGTATTACCCATTTAACCGTTTGGCCTGACATAACCCGAAAAGCCTGAGTACTAGAAAAAAAACCCCCGACCCACTCTCTAAAAAATTCAGCTCGCAGACTGCTAATTATTATGGTGTATAATCTAGTTCTCTGTGAAGATGTACCTTCAGTTCACTCTTGTATTTATAATACAGATTACATATAAGTTCAATGATTACTGATAACTTACGGTGTATAATCTAGTTCTCTGTATAGATGCGCCTTCAGTTCACTCTTATATTTATAACACAGATTACATTTTGGACACTGGTACATATTTCCTGGACCAGGCTCTCCATAAGAACCAAATTTCTTATGGGGAACAATGGAATCAGGTTCTTTTGGAGTAAGAGGTACAGCAGGTTGAGAAGAACTAGTAGTTGTATTTGAAACGTCAGTAATTTCCTCATCCAGTAGAATACCTCTAATATGCCTTACAGAATTTGAATTTCGTCTCCAATATGTTTTAATTGTTTGAGGTCCAGAGCAAGTAGTATCACTAATAGATGCTGAAGGTGTATCTATTACCTAGAAAAATATTTTAATGATTTCTTTTTGTTCTAAAAAATATTTTTTTAAAACAATGTTTATTATACACTATACAAAACAAATTTTGAACAAAATTAAATTCTGTTTATATTATACAAAATCTGTTGAAAATCGGTGATAACCTTAAAGGTTTTTCGCCTTAATATACAAATATATTATTATTTTTGTTTTATCTTTACAACCACTTGAAAGTCTGATTTTACCATAATAATACGTATTAAAATTTGCAATAATTAGTATTTTAAACTTTAAAAAAATATGAATGAATTTTTTTTAACCCAGTCTGCGGGCTGGGTTTTTTTCTGAGTCGGGTTGGGTTATTTTTGCAGCACTCGGGCCAAACGGCTAAATCATATTTTTAGCTATGCCTGTTAAAAAAAAAATACACATTTTCATTACATATTAAATCCTTTGATCACTACTAGTCACTATAATCACCTTTTAAACACTGTCTGAATACTGCCACGGGCTGATTATAGCGGCGTGCAAAAGTTGTGCGAATACTGCTACGGACCGATATAATACGGGCACTGTTGATCTGACTGAATACCGTCACGGCTCAATTATATAATCTGCTTTCACAATATAAATTATTTCATAAATTTTTGCTCTTAACTTATAAATTGTATACACTTATGAAAGAACTGTTCATCCATTTATTACAATATATTTATATTTACTGTCGTTTTATGCTTTTTACTTTATGTTAATTAAGTCTGATTTATTCTTTCAGTCTTTCTTGATAGCCCTGAATTCTAAAGCCCCATTTACATGTTGCCAGTGGCTGGCATGCCAGTTGAGAAACAACTGGAAGTTCACTGACACATAGCAAATGGAATGCCAGCTCACTGGTGCTTTACCATTTACATGTTGCAGTGGCTGGCATACTAGTTGAGAAATGACTTGGAAGGAATTTCTAAATAATATGTGAATTTTTTAATCTTTTTTTTGGCACACCCTTCACTGTAACATTTGGCACAATAATGTCATCAAAGATACCTTGCATTGTGGCATTCCTTATAGGAAAATTTATACATAAAGGTGAAATGCAAAATAATTTTTTAACACTTGTAGAGTTTTAACTTTAAATTACTTATAAAAACAAAATTTTCTGAATACTGCACAAGACTAAAACAATGTATTTCAACTGATATTATCATACGAAAACTTGAACATGAAACTACCATATTGTGTTATATATTTTTAACAATACACATCTTGTACAGTTTTCTTTAATAGGAACATGATATTCTTTCAAAATTATTAATGAGTAAACGATCTACGGAAATTTCCCTGCAGGCTAGTAGTAACCGGCAACAGTGTAATGTAATAGTTTTCAAAACATTTTTTTTATTTTAAGGTGAAGAGCACATTGAGGCTATTATCGCCTAAACAGATTAGTACAAATAATTGGAAACGTTTCTAAAAAGAAAAAAGTTTATAAACAACAAAAAGTGTCTGAAAAGAGGAACACTTAAAATTAATTAACAGGAGTAAATATATAAATATAAATTTAAAACAAAACAAAATAAAAGAGGGCTGTAAAGTGGCCCTACACACATAAAAATAAATAAATAAAATAATTATAAATATTTTCCTAAAACTAGTTAACAATAATCTTTAATTAAATAAAATATATACAATTTAAGCCTGTGACCTGTATATTAGCCTTACAATAAAAAAATAATAAAATAATAATAATAATAATAATACTAAAATAAATAATTAAATAACAAGGAAAATAAAACAAACAATAAGAAATTAAAATAAATAAATATCCAAATATGTACAATTTGATGCAGAGCTATAAAGATGTTCTACAAAATTATTTTAATTAAATATAATCAAACAAATCCAGACGATGAAGAAATCTAAGAGTTCGGTCAATGGCCGAGACACTATCTCCCAACATCGTCTTCAAACAATTACCCACACCACATATACGTAGCGTATTTTTGAAACCACCACACTCTAGCAATATATGTTTTACTGTGATGGTTTCTCTACAAAACCCACATTGAGGCGGGTTCCCACGTTCCATTAGAAATCCATGTGTTAACATGGCGTGTCCAATGCGAAGGCGGGTAATCAAAACCTCTTCTCTACGACGCATGTATTGACGAACAGTATTTTTTATTACCCTCAATTTGTTACTGCTTGTAGCTGCCCATTCATTTTCCCACTGTAGAAGAATTAAATGTTTTATGTGACAAACAAAGTCAGACAAGATTACACGTTGAGTGCATGGCGGCAGAAAAGTTGCTTCCTTTGCTGCATTATCCGCTATAGTGTTTCCAACTATTCCACAGTGACCAGGAATCAAGAAAATTGATACTCCAGCACCTCGTAGCTCAAGTCTATGGACAGAGCACAGAATATCTTGAACCAAAGGGTTTATCGAATACATATCCTGGATTGCGTGGAGTGCACTTTTTGAATCAGAACAAACTACATAATCCAAACTATTTAATTCAATAGTTTTAAGAGCCTTTAAGATGGCAAAGAGTTCGGCAGTAAATATGCTAAAAATTGACGTTAATCCATACTTATACGTTTCGTCTATTAAATAAAACGCACACCCAACATTATCATTCATTTTAGAACCATCTACAAAAGTAAAATTTTGCAGATGGATATGAGTTAAGCAGCTGAGAAAACTCACGTTGATATACAATGTTAGGAGTGATATCTTTCAAGTATATACATAAGGAGAAATCAAAGGTCAGCATATTGATTCTCCATGGAGGAACAAGACAAAAAGGACCTTTCAAAAACACGATATGTTCTAATTTAAACAGGGGCAGTAGCAGTCGGGATTCATATTGCTGGAGCAACTGCTTGTGTAAAACGGTATTATAAGCAGGATGTCATGGTTTACATAATAAATTACTTACATAACTTATTTGTAATTACTGTCTCCAACGAGAGAGTGATGGTTCTTCAGCATCGGCGAGAATACTCACAACAGGACTTGATAGGAAAGCACCAGAAACAAGACGGATTGCAGAGTGATGGACGGTATCTATTTTCTTTAAAGATGATGGTTGAGCAGAGGAATATACAATGCTGTCACAATCAGAATTACAGCTCGAGGAAACATCAGCATACAGGTCCTGTCAGTTCCCCATCGAGAACCACTAAGAACCCTCAACATATCGAGAATTTTGTTACATCGTAACTTTAAATCAAGCATGTGAGGGTTCCAGGATAGCCTTTCGTCTAATATTAGACCCAAAAATCGAACAGAAGGATAAGTATGAAGCTGTGTACCATCAAGATGTAACGACGGAGCTTGGACCTGTCAACAGGACTGAAGGCAATACACTGAGTTTTAGCAGGAGAAAATTTAAAGCCAGTAGATCTCGTCCAGGTCTGCAATCTATTTATTACCAAATGAAGGGTTCTTTCAGCTGATGCCATGTTTCTGGTGCTTACGTAGATAGCAAAATTGTCAACAAATTACGAACATCGAACAGGGGACTGCACAGAGGTAATGCTATTGATTGCAATAGCAAACAGAGTAACACTAAGTACACTCCCCTGTGGAACACCATTGTCTAAGTGGAAACGATCTGATATCGTAGCTCAAAGTCGCACCTTGAAATATCTATTTGTAAGGAAATTTTTGATGAAGGCCAGTATGATCCCTTGTATACACCATGATTTCTATGTTTTCAGTATTCCTTCTTCTCCAAGCCATGTCATATGCTTTCTAAAGGTCAAAGAATACTGCAACCAGTGTATGATGCAAGAGAAAGGCATTCTGTAATGCAGACTCTAACAAAACCAGCTGATCCACAGAAGATCGTCCTTGTCTGAAACCTCACTGCTCTTTGGAGAATAAGTTGTTGGTTTCTAAGTACCAAACAAGATGATGATTTACCATCTTTTCTACCAGCTTACAAAGAACCCTCGTAAGAGAAATAGGACGATAACTACTTGGATCAGTTTTATCTTTACCTGTCTTCAGAATAGGAATTACTGTAACTTCCAACCCAGCATCAGGGAAAGTATGCTCCTCAAATATACGACTGTATATCTCGAGGAGGGCAAGCCCACCTGACGTTGGAAGATTTTTAATCTTGGAGTACACAAGGTTGTTAGGCCCGGGAGCTGAATCCTTGGTGGATAACAGTGCAGATTCCAGGTCATGCAGAGTAAACAGACTATTGAGAGGAGAATCGTCAGAAGTACCAATGGTGAAAGGCAATGCTTCCACTGCACTTTTGTATTTACAAAAGGCAGTGTTATACGTGGTAAAACAGAAACAGCTAGCAAATGATGATCCTAATAAATTAACAATATCAGAACATTCAGAAACTAACATTCCATTTGCCTGTTTAAGACCCATCAACTCCGTGGATGGAACATGGCCGGATATAGAGTGCAATTTCTTCCCGATGACAAATGTAGGTGTTGTTCTACATATTGTTCCAATGTACTGGGTCCACGAATCCTTTCTGCTTTGCCTGAAAATTCTACAAGCTTTAGCGCGAAGAATTTTGTATCGCTCCAGATTTTCATTCGTCAGATTTCTGTTGAATCTCCTCAGTGCTCTTCTCCGTAATCACAATGCCTCCTTACACTCCTCGTTCCACCAGGGAACTGGTGGGCATGGCGGACATGATTTAAGGATTGTGTTCTCTGCTGCATTTAAGATATATCTTGTGAAGTGGTTTACTACTGTGTTTATATAATTGTTACTTCTAATACCAGGTGTTACAAATTTCTTGTGAATTCCTCCTATTTTGCCTTTCCCAGAATCCATTGCAGCAGGCATGAGTTCCTAAGAGGAAAGTTACTAAAGGAAATTTTAATGGAATTATGATTGCTGCCATAAAGATCAGATAATATTGACTATTCCAACTTTGTTGCTTGAACTGGGCTACAGAAAGACAAGTCAACAACTGTCCTACCGCCAGTAGATGCTGTCAAATGATTGGGCGAACCATCATTAAGAAAGCATAATTCAAGATTGGACCTTATTCTTTCGATTTTTATTCCCATAGAATTACAATATGAAGAACATCATGAAGTAAAATCGCCCATCAGTAAAATTGGGGCAGGTAACTGGGAAATAAAGTTAACCAGATCATTATCTTGGAAACTATAACTCGGTGGTAAGTAAAGGCAGGACAGATAGTAAGTTTGAATGGAATGGCAATTTGAACAACAGCAGCTTGTAAGGGAGATACAACATTTATAGGAACTGATTCAACTGAGATATGAGCTAGTATAGTAATGCCACCTTTAGGTCTTTCCTGAGTTACAAAATCGGATCTAGAGTTGGAATAACCTCTCAAGCTGAAATTTAAGATTCATGGAGATTGGTTTCTTGAAGGCACAATATTATTGGAGACACATCATGCAAAAGGATTTTTAGATCTTCTATATGGCTTCGTACACCATTAATATTTCATTGTAAAACACAGTTGGTATTAGAATGAACAGACATTTAAAAGTTCAAGGTGTGTTCAGAAAGTAACGAGAATTTTAATTTTTTGAACAAAACAATTATTTGTTCTTCAATACTGATGTTGTCTCCTTCAAAATAGTCCCCATTGGAGAATATGCACTTGTGCCAGCGCTTCTTCCAATCCTCGAAACACTTCTCAATCTCGATCTTTGAGATAGCCTTTAGTTCTTTCAGCGATGCGCTTTTAATGTCATCTACGGCTGTAAAACAAAAGCCTTTTAAGGTTCTCTTTATTTTTAGAAATAGGAAAAAGTCACACGGAGCCATGTCTGGCGAATATGGAGGCTGGGGCATCGTTACAGTACTGTTTTTGGCCCAAAATTCATGAACAAGCAATGAAGTGTGAGCTGGTGCATTATCGTGGTGCAAAAGCCATAAATTGTTTTTCCACAGATACGGGCATTTTTTCGGACTGCTTCATGCAAATGGCGTTGAACTTGTAGGTAGTACTCCTTATTGACCGTTTCACCTGGTGGCAGGAATTCATGATGCACTATGCCATTAATATCGAAGAACACAGTGAGTATAACCTTCACGTTCGACCGCACCTGTCGAGCCAGAATGCATCCACTGGGATGATTGAGCCTTAGTTTCAACGTCATATCCGTAAACCCATGTTTCGTCACCTGTTATAATTCGTTTCAGTAATTCTGCATTGTCGTTGACTTCATTTAGTGACTCCTGATCAACTTCCATTCGCCGCTGTTTTTGTTCAAAATTCAAAAATTTTGGAACGAATTTTGCTGCCACGCGTTTCATATACAAAACATTGGAAACAATGTCATGACATGATCCAATCGATATGCCAACATCATCAGTGACCTCTCTAATTGTGATTCAGTGATTGTTCATAACCATTTCTTTTCACTTTTTTTACGTTTTCATAGGTTGTTGATGTGCTGGGGTGTCCAGGGCGTTCGCCATCTTCAACGTCTTCACAGCCTTCTTAGAAACGCTTATACCACTCTTAAACTCTTGCTTTACTCATAGCAGACTCACCATAGGCCTGTATTAACATTTCACACACTTTGTACGATCCATTTCTTTTAACAAACAAAAATCGCTGAGCTCATAAAAACACATCTAACCTTAGTGGCTGTCACAAAGTCAACAATGAAAACAGATGAAAGTTTTATCATACTTCAAGGGCATGTATACCAACATAATAAAAAAAAATGTTTGACAATCGAACTCTCCAAGCCGTGGAATTTAAAAATTCTTGTTACTTTCTGAACACACCTCGTACAACATATTAATACAATATTGGATTTAAATCTTTAGAATTGCCAGTTTTTGTATTATGTGAGTCTATGGATATCGAATCACTACTGTGACCGATGTCAGACCCTGAAGATTTAGGAGGTTTAGGTGTGGAACATCCTTTAGATGTTTTTAATATTTTCTCGTTTTTAAAATTTTTTTCTGCATGTTTGTTTCTAGCGTTTTTGTTTTTTGAGACAGATTCAACATTTGGAGGGCATGTGTTTTCTTTTTTTTTTTAGAAATATTTCCAAAGCTGGCTTAACAAAATTTTTTTAACAACGGGCTTAATTACCTGTGACAGACAGAACAGGTTTAGTCTCTACGGGCTTCGTGTTCTGGTTTACACCAGACGTAGAAGCTGTTTCAATATCAGGGCTAAGTGATTTGAGTTGAGACTATTTGTGTGTAGAAACAAGAGCAAAATCAGATGAAAACAGAGCTAGCAGCTGAATTACCTGCTCTGTTAATATTTTAATGGTTTTGGAAAGTTCGATGCAATTGCCTTCAACTGGCGATTGAGAAACTTTGAACAGCTTTTTGTGTCTGAAAATGAAAGTTCATCTTTGGCCATGATTGTGAGCATAGCTTTCTCCTCTTTAAATCGTAGACAGTTAAATAAGCGAGCTGTGTGGTCGCCTCCACAATTCGGACACGGTGTCGTTTTTACATCCATCACTTCCATGGCTTTTCATTCCACATTGTCAACAAACTTCAGGTTTTCTACATGTAGAACTCATATGACCGAAGCACTGGCATTTGAAGCAACGTCAAGGATTTGGTAGATATGGTCGCACTGAAAGCCATTGGTATCCCGCATAAATAAATTCAAGTAACAGGCTTCCCAAATGTTAGTAACAAAGAGGCAGTTGGTACTTTCTCTCCATTAATGTCTACTTTAGTAAGGTAGCATTATACCATAGTAAGGTAGCATTATGCGTGCTACATCAATTACAGCCTCCGATGCTAGCTCTGTTTTTATTTCATCTAGACTTACATGCAGATGATCTATGCATGTAAATACCCCTTTGGCGGAGTTCAAAGTTCTGTGGGGTTCCACAGATAGTTTGACCTGATCAAAAAAGGTCATTTCCATTAATAAGATGATCTGTTTCTCGTTTTTGGTTTCCACTAGTATTGTTCCATTCTGTAGCTTCTTAATAGAAGGGTGATGTCTTTGACAGGTCAGCCCCTTCCTCCTAATTACGAAAGACTAAATATTTTGGAATTAGTAACTCTGAACTTGTAGCTGCCAACCCTTATATATCTTCACTAACCGAACTATGAGACTAATTAGATATAGTAGAACGATGTCTCTTTAGAGGAATTTTGGCATCTTTGGTTGATTGATCCATAGTTTAGCTTGCCGAGCGATTCATGAATGTTATTTCGAACAAATGGTACAGGGTGCACCCAAACGTCACCAGTAGCCCAGGAGACTCGAACTAAAGCGAGAATCCCCATTGGGGAGGATCTCTAATATCCCGGAGTCGAAATACATGTCTTCAGCACTCCAGAATCTTAGAAATGGGTTCCAGTACAAAGTTACGGTTCCCCAAACCCAAGTACCACTGGCATCTGCCCTCTATGTACTAACAGAATGCAATCATTTCTTTCGATAGACCCCCAATTATAGGCTCGGACACCCATGTGCTTGCCTATAGGCTGCTCGGTCCCAGAACTTCTCCCATCCGAGGTCCTCATCAGTGCTAGGCACACATCAGGTTCCACATACTTGGCCCTGGCAAAGGATACCAAGCAGTATCGCCACTCCCAGACATAACAGAACAAGAACAGCAAATCCCTAAATCTACGTATGAGTGTAAAGTGTTTAAATCATAAGTGTAGTGCTGAAAGTGTAAGTATTTGTTAGACTCGGGTGCTGCAAGGTTTGTCTAGGTCCTCTCAATAGGTACAGCTAGTCTGCACCCACCGCAGGTGTTTGTGTGTGTGTGTGTGTGTGTGTGTGTGAAGTAGATGAGTGAGAGTAGTATGAGCTAGAGATATGGTGGGATCACTACGCCCATCAGCTGCTCACTTCAGCTGTCTCTGACAGCAGTTTAAAAAAAAACAGGTTTAACCATCCGTATGTGCACGGCCAAAATGTTAGTCTATTGTGTAAACAGAACATAAAATAATACTTTACTTTTTGTATAATTTACAGAGGTTTTTCCTCATAGGCTAAACTTATGGAATTTAAATGTTTAATGAAATACTTGTTTTACTTCTCTGATGCTTACAGTTTTTTACAGCTAATGTTAAGATTAAAAGTGAAAGGATTTTTCTAAAGGGAGTAAGAGTTTTGTTGGTTTTTTGTTGGTATTTTGTTAGACACAAGATGTCTGTGTGTTACTGGTTAGTCAAAACCACCCTTGTATATGTGGATAAATAAATAGTCTCCAGCTCGTCCAAATAATATCCAAATAAAATAATGGTGGTAAAATCGAATTTCTCATTTACAGATATTATAAGCTGGCAATTCTGAGCATGGTTCACATTACTCTTCTCGATTACTAAAGGTTTGGGCGGTTAAGAAATATTTCAGATTTTCATTTCTTTTAATTACGAAATATATAATTTTTTTTTTATTTTGTTTTTTTATTTTTTTAAGTAATGATTTTTATTACTTTTCACAGTAATAAAAATAGTAAAAAAAATAGTGGCTTAGTCACAAACCACTAAAAATTAGCATTTTTTTAGCCATTTTGAATTTTAAAAAAGAACAAAACTGCAAAGTCCTAGCGCTGATCTGTGTTCCCTCTTATGGTCCTGTCCCCATGTAACACCGACTGGAGTTAGTATGTATGGGATTGAAAAATTTGTATTTTAATTTAAATCAATTACTGTATTTGTAATTTTCGAATTATTTAATTTTTGTCATGTCAACGAGTGAACGTTGATCAATATTTACTTTAATTTGAAGTTCTAGTATCATCCCCGAGCCTGACCACTGGACAAAGCCTATTGCTAGCTTATCTACCATTCCTTCTGATTTTCATAACTCCGATTTGGTTCGGCCCTTTTTTGTGTCTAGGGTGTCATTTTCTCCAGCTCAATGCCCTGAATCAGTTGACACGAGTGGTAATTATATGTCTACTGGTTCAGAAGATATTGTTTTTCTATTGCTTTCTGTAGTTAAATCTGAGTGATTCCTATTGTACAGTCCCTGGTAATTATCTTTTACAATTGTATATCAGTTATTTAAGAATGTGAGTACATTAGGTATAAGAATTTATGATTTCATCGTAAGAACATATTTATAATATCTGAAATTACTTATAAGTTTATCCTATTTCACCCCACTAGGGTAGTTTCGATGAAAGTTATGCAGCCTATGACACTCCTGGTGAAGTGCAGAATCAAATGAGCTAAGGTAGATCAAAATCAGACAAGCCATGAAGAAGTTGATGGAACAAACATACATACATACTTACCTAGCCACAAAAAAACATAACACTCTTTTTTTGGCAGTCATGTAAAAAGAATAGTAATGGGATACAGACTAATTATATGGAGTACTAAGCTGTAACAGAAAGTAATGATACTTACCTGAGCTTAAATAACAACACAGTGCAACTTTACATGGCTGGTCTCATCAGGAAAAATTTTAAGTCACTAAACGCAGCATCAACTCACTAAGGGTTAAGCTTTACTTTATTAAATGAAGGGAAAGATACATACCTTATTGAATGAAGTAATTATCTGCATTGGAAGATTCGGATGGTCTTTAGGAAAATGATCCTCAAAGTTATGAAATTTGTCACTTTCATAAACACACAGCCTGCATTTATACTGACAAGCCATACCATGAACTTTGCGACTATGAGTCCTTATCGACTTTTCTTCATCAGAACGGAACTTGCACATTTTACAGTGCCAAATCTTTTTTTCCGCCGTATTTTGATTATAACCTGTATACAAAATTAAATTATAAATAATTTTGTTTTAAAGGGTTTATAAAATTCAAAGGTTATGCAAGAAATTAAGACTCTAATCAATATCATCTCTTATTCTAACAAGAATTTATTATTTTTTTGCCAGTTACTTTAACATACTTTTATAGAAAAAACAGAAGTTACATAGATTTAAGTTGCATATATACTTCAGCCATTTCTAATAAGTTAATTAAAAATTTAATTAAGCAGTCTTATCCTCCATGGAAATAGAGAGAAGGTATTTTAAAAATGGAGATTCTTTGAATTATTTTATCTGTATTATGAAACAATGGAGGAAATTACAGAATGTATTCAAACATGCAGGAAATAAACATTAATTACAATTTGTGTCAAACAATTTAATTCATCTTAAATTGTTTGAATTGTTAAATTGTTCAGCATGCTGCAGCTGCCTAGCTGAAAACAAATTTCTACAATGTAACAATATACTGTTCTTACTTAAAAAAAAAAAAATCACCATCATAATCAGTATTACAATTTGTATAATTTGGCATGTTCCAACTTACTGCGGTCAAATTAATTTTTGTATTTTCAATGGAATTTAAATATCTAATTTATTCAGTATTTAACACTAATTTATGATGGTGAAACAAGGTTTTCTAAGTATAAGATAAACGTTTTTTGAAGATTTTGAAAGGCTGCCATTTTGAACTTGTATTTTGATTTTGTGCTAAGTTTAAATCATATTGGTTCAAAACTGTGAACTCTTAAGAGTGCTAAAACACACACACACACAAAGTATTTTAGGGGTCTGCGGGGCTCCGAATTTTATGGGTCAGTTTGGGCCAACTGAAAAGCCCGACTTTGGTTTGGGCCAAGCTTACAATTCAGGTTAAAGACGGGTCAGACCAAGTAAAACATTAACTCTTATTTTTAGACAATAATGTACACAATATGCATACACACAAAAACAACTTAATTATCATCGAAGATCAAGTGCCTAAGTGTTTATAAACATATTCTATTACCGGCAATATTATTCCATAAAGCCAACTGTTGCTGATGAGCCATGGAGTGCAATACTTTGGGTCAGTAGGTTTATTTATTGTGATGCTACAGTGAGAAAGGAGTACAAAGTACCTAAACTATTAACAGATTGGACACTGTTTGTGTAGATCTATTATAACCATAATGAACATGACTATTACCCAAATGGACTGTGGATGATTAGAAAATATAGTTTTCCTTGTTCCCTGTCTGGCCAGGTCAATATTTCGCCTTGTCAAATAAATATTTGAATGTTACGGACAGTAATATGCACTCAGTTCAGAGAACATGTAGCATTCTGCAGATATTGTTTTTTTTAGAGTGGTATTTTTTTCATGGTTAGGTCACTAAATTAAGATGTAATTTTTTTAAAAACCAAAATGCTGAAGACAAAAATTAAATGAAAATACTCAACACTAATTGTAAATGAGAAATTTAATTTTACCATTATTATTTTAGTTGGATATTATTTTGACGTGCTGGAAACCTCTATTTATCCACATTTACAAGTGTGGTTGTATTTCTGTCTAACAAAATAAGTTTAACCAACAAGACTTTACTCGTACTCACTCCAGAATGTGACTAATATTCTTAACTTTAACTGTAGAACTCTGTAAATGTCTGACAATTAAAACTAAGTATTTTTTTAAATATTTAAATTTAAGTTCAGCCTACATACTAAATTATATCAAAAGCAAAATATTTTTCTGGCCGTACATGTCTGGATGGTTAAACCTGTTTGGAAAACTATTACATCACAGTGTTTTTGGTTGCCACTTTGTACAAATTGTTAGTTATGAAATGAGATGGCAAAATTTTTAAATTTTAAATATCTTCGGCATGCTGCAGATATTAGGTGTGATTTAAAATTCCATGGGTTGAATTGTTAAATTTTAATATCCAGTTAACATTACCAGCTTGTGGACTTACTTACAGTGATGATTGGTGATTGATTGAACTGAATAAAGAGGAAGATCTGAGTATGCAGTGTTATCATATACGGTAATATTAGAAAATTTGGCCGTAATTTGAATTTCATGTGATTTGTGGTAATTCAAACTATTAATAAACAAATTTTTATAAAATATTTATAATATATAAAAGCATGTATGGTTTCAATTATGTACTCGAAATTAATAGTTAAAACCATAAAAACACAATACAGTATTTTTTTGTTTTAGGTTTTTGTACATACAGTAATTTCAACTGAAATATGATATTTTAATAAAGTCTTGTTACAGTATTCAGAAATTTTTGTTTTTATAAACAGTTTCAATTTAAAACTCTACAAGTGTATAAAAAATATTTTGCATTTAACCTTTATACGAGGGTTATTTTTTTTTCAAGGTCCGATCGGTCGCGAAATAACAACTCTCGTAAAAATCGGATGAACCTGTGCGTAGAAGTGTTGCACAGCGTCTCTAGTATGGCTGTCAATTGCGTCGCGTCACTTCCGTTTAGTTGTGTTCACATAGGTAGGACGTAAACATGTCTACAACAATAGCATCTCCCGCCAAGTGTGAAGTTCGTGCGGTAATTCGATTTCTTCAGGCTGAGGGGTGTAATGCAGCCAAAATTCATCGACGAATAAGTACTGTATACGGTGAAACTTCAATGAGTGACAGCAAAGTGCGACAATGGTGCAGAAACTTTAAAGCAGAACGTACAGATGTTCATGATGCAGGCGGTCAGGGAAGGAAGTCAGTGTCAACCAATGATCTCGTTCAGCGAGTGGTTGAGGCAATTCGAGAAAATTGCCGGTTCACAATTTCTGAATTGAGCGATTCATTTCCTGAAATTTCAAGGTCGGCTCTCTACACCATTGTGAGTGAGAAACTTCAGTACCACAAACTGTGCTCGAGATGGGTTCCCAAGATGCTGTCCGACCATCACAAAACACAGAGAATGGAAGCCTCCCTAACGTTTCTCCAGCTTTACCACAATGAAGGAGAAACTTTCTTGAACAAAACTGTCACAGGGGACGAGACATGAGTCCATTACGAAACTGAAGAAACAAAAGAACAATCCAAACAATGGATGCATTCTCACTCTCCCAGTAAACCAAAGAAGTTCAAGCGAACCTTCTCCACAAGTGCATGGCTACTGTGTTCTGGGACCGAAATGGGAGTTCTCTTGGTGGAATTCATGGAACGTGGCACAACCATTACAGTAGCCTCATACAGCGTGACTCTTCAACGTCTACGAAGGGCAATTCAGAATAAGCGGCGAGGAATGTTGTCATCAGGCATTGTCTTTCTCCACGACAATGCTCGGCCGCACACTGCAGTTTCAACAAAGACGCTCCTACAGTCTTTTCAATGGGAAGTGTTTGGTCATCCACCATACAGCCCAGACTTGGCTCCATCCGATTTTCACCTGTTTGCTCACATGAAACACTGGTTAGGAGGACAACATTTTGGCACAGACATTGAGCTGCAGACCAGCATACAAACATGGCTGAAAACACAGGCGGCTACGTTCTACAACGAGGGTATTGGTAAGTTGGTACCACGCTACGATAAATGTCTAAATCTGAGTGGCGACTATGTAGAAAAATAGCGTAATTATGTAAGTACTTTTTACAAATAAATAATTTTTGATTTTTACTGTGGTTTTTATTTTGCGACCGATCGGACCTTGAAAAAAAAATAGCCCTCGTATGTAATTTTTTAGCAATTATGTAGAAATAAATCCTGAAAATTTCATTAAAAAAATAAATTTATTTTCGAAACAACTGAAAAAACTGTATTTTGAATAAGCAATTTCAAGAGCCATATATTTTTTTTCATGAAAATAATTTCTTTTCGTTATGTAATGACGTATTTAGTGTCATCTAATGAAACAAAACTATAACTTTGCCTTGTATTGATTTGTTTATACTTTAGCAAAAATAAACATTTGACTTTGCATTACCTTTAATAATACTAGCTCGATGTGTTTATAGTACATCACAGCCTTAACCAACAGTCAGCACCTGTAGACATGATTTGTTATGTCTCAGTGTAAAGTTGCATTCAATGATATCGAAAAAGAACCAGACTTCTTTACTGACATTAATCTCAACGTCCATAACAGCATTAAATGACAATAAATGTAAACATATTGTAATAAATGGATAGAACAGTTCATTTCATTTTCAGAAGTATATGCAATTTATAAGTTAATAACAAAAATTGATGAAATAATTTATATCTTAAAAGCCGATTCTATGGGTCTGTGCCCTATTCAAATGAACCAACAGTGCTGATTACATAATCAGCATTAGCATTAGCGGTATTCAGTCAGACCAACACAGGCTATATTACAATAGCTCATGGTGGTAAAAGGGTTAAACATGAAATGAAGAAAGTTTTAATTCTGATTTTTTTTTCTCAGGAATAGCTCAAAATTTGATGGGTTCCTCGAAATCTAAAAATTCGGCCCACAGACCCCATACACACACACACACACACACACACACACACACACATATATTTTATGAATTTTTTTATAACCCCTCAAAAATTATGTAGGTAAGAGCACACTTATTTCAAGATTCATGGTCTAAATCTTACTAATTTTCCAATGAAAATTATCTGAGAAAACCTAACAATATTTACATACAGTTTAAGTATGTGAGAATAAGAAACTGCTTACCTTTCACTTTCAATGTACTAAGATTATCTGTTGTACTGCCACCAGCATCATGGCTGCATTCTTCTTCCTCCTGCAAGTTGCTTTGTGGCACAATATTTTCTCTAATCACTTTCAATGCTGCTGCTAACTCTACATGCTTGTCATAAACATGTTTTTCTACAAGATATCTATAATCCAAATAAATATTTAGAATAAAATATTGGAAAACACTTTAGTTGTCAATTAATACTATATTTTTAAAAAGTGTTTAAAATTTCTTCCCATCAAACTTAACAGTTCATATTTTCAAATCAGTTCTGAAACCACTGAAAATCATTTCTTTTTAATTTTAAATTTGGTGTACTAACCTGAATTATTAATTTTCCCAAAAATGTTGAAAAGATTAAAACTATATATACTCTTGATTTTTTGCCAATACTTTTGAAATCAACCAACAAATTTTGAAATGTTCAAATGACACTTTTGTTTGTGAGTGGCAGGGCCTATACCATTTTGCATAATCTCAACTTTGGTATTTAAAGATTTTGTAAGATAAAATTTCAGACTGATAACTTCACTTTTATAATAACAAGACCTGTCTCAAATAAGAAAATATTTTATTCATCTCTGTTGCAGATTATACTATTAAACTTTCATTTTTAAATAATTTGTTAAATCTTTACATGTAGAAATTATGACGAAAAAAATTGATCTTGAGATTTTGATACCAGTTTTCAAATACTTTAAGTAAAAAAAGATAGTTTCCATTTGGATATCTGTACACATTAAACATCTAAAAGAGACTAAACAAAGTGATAGATTCTCATGAAATTTGGCATGTTAAGATTTACTATAGAAAAAATTTGTCTTCGAAATTTTAACCAAATTATAAATATTTAATGGAAAAAAACTACAAAGTACTGCAGTTTCTGCCCTATTAACAGAATATATTGCCACCTTTAAATATAAAAAAATGCTTAATTTCTGAACAATAAGAATATTACAGACAAACTATTCTTCATGGATATTAGAGGTATTACATATGATTTAATATAGTTATTTGACAAATAGAAAACAATGTGTGAAAATTGAAGGCAATTTTAATGAATATGTAACTGTAAATATGGGAAGCATCATCCTTGGATATATATATATATATATATATATATATATATATATATATATATATATATATATAAATGATTTGCTTGAAAGTTTCCAGACACAGTCTTAGTGTATGCTGACGACATAGCTGCTATTTCTGTTGAAACAGCCTGGCTAAAGGCTCAGGTCAAAATGAACAAGATATTAGCTGTGTTATCCAAGTGGTTGGCTCTAAACAGCCTGTCTCTAAATGTGGATAAAAGAGTTTTTGTCACATTTGGAAATTATTCCGATAGTGTACTCAAAAGTATTAATATTTGTATTAACAATACTGATGTACAAAGAGTTGAAGTATATAAATACCTTGGTTACTTTTTCAATTTCAGATGGGATCAACATATAAAATACATCATAAAAAACCAAGTACCTCACATATGTTTTTTATAAACTAAGGCATAGCATGAGTTATAATACATTAAAAATCGTATATTACACTTTTTCCACAGCATTATTGCTTATGGCAGTATTGCATGGGGTGGAGCTTTCAACAATAACCTAAATTTACTACAAACAATCCAACGTAAGTTATTAGGATATATTTAAGTTAGAATCTTTTTACAAATGAGAGAAAATCATGTAATCTGTTACAATTATTTACAACAGAATCCTTGCATTATCATTATTTAGTTCTTAGTCTCACATATATACAATCCAGTACTAGAAATAGGAATAAACTTACAATTCCGCCAAAAATGCTCAAAGTAGTTAGTGACAAAAACAGTTTTATCAATGCTATTAAAACTTTCAATATTATTAACGAATGATCTCAAGTCATTAGCGCTAAGTGCAAAAACAATGAAAAAGATTTTATTAAATTGGGTTATTAATAGTTGAATTATTTATATTATCATATATTTACATATTGTTATTAAAAATATTCATTAATGTATTTCTGCATTTTGTTTGTAAAAGCAACTTACCTGTTCGTTGATTTCAATGAATTTTAATTTTATAGCGTTAAATTTTAAGTTGTTTTTGTAATTTTCTAGTTTTAAGCTTAAATTTTATATACACCCAGCCTACGTACAAGGATTTCCCTGTGTAGGGCTTATGAATTTTATTTTGTTTGTGCTTAAATAAATAAATGCTCAATTTTTTTTAAGACAAAATATACAAATTACAGAAAATTCAATAATTATTATAATTATTCAATTATTTTTCTATTGTACCAATGGGGTATACATCAAAATTGAAATATTACAAGGGGTATTAAACAAAATAAAATGTTTTAACAAATTAAATAGGTATAATCTGAAATTTTAATGTTTGCAAAGTTTTTATGAATGATACAAATTATTTTAATGATTACATTCTCATAAATGTACACTAGGGACTTATGATTGTCTGATCTTCTTGTCACCCAGGTTCTTTCAGATTAAAAAACCTTTGACACTAGTGCAACTTTTCAAATTAGAATCTATTGTTTCATTATGAGATTAAAACATACATTCTTAAATTCAAACAGTATGACAAGGAATAAAAGTGTAATATTACCCAAAAAGTACATGAAAAGAATAGTTATAGAGAGCAATATATAACAATTTACAACCTCAATATGACTACATTAAAAATAAGGATGAAAATGGAGGTTAAATAAAACTGATAATTGTGGTTATTGAATAAGGGTTGATGGTTATCGTTGAATATAAAATAAGTACAAACATGTTGTATGATAACTTTATTTGAATATTGTTTTATTTTGTAAGTAGTTTTAAGGTATCAGTTAGTGTAGAGGGGTTTCTTTCTCTCTGTGGTTACGTCAACCATTCTAAAAATACTGGTTTAGTTCATAAATAAATTAAATTTATAAAAATAGCACGAGTAGGGTATTAGCATGAGCAGGACAGAGTCCTACTTTCATAAATAAAATTTATTTAATTTCATGAATAAAAAATCGAAGTAGCTGATAGAACTAAAATGTAGCAATTATAAATGTATAAAGATGTTTAAATAGTTATTAAATTGTGTAATAGTGTTATTAAGCTTGGCTTAACTTTTTAGGTTGCAGTAAAATTGTAAATAATAAATTGCAAAAAATAGGCTGTTGTGTAAAGTGTAATATGTTAGGGTAAAACTAAATAAGGTAAATAAATTGCTAGGATAGAATAATAAATCTTTAAAATAATCAAAACCTGAAAATAGGTGACAGAAAAAAAAATAAGAACTAAATAGACATTGCATAAATCAAAGCAGAATAAACAATAGCAAAATGCAAACTTTGGAATCAACAGGCCTAGAATTACGATCAAAATTTTGGTAACTCACTCAGGGTGTTAACCTGGGAAGAATGACCCCCTGAATACAAAAATTGTCCGAGCCAAAGTAGATATGAAAAATCGAAATAAATTGAATCGTAATACAGTGGTCGAAGGTTAAGAGAAAGTACGGCACCAGATCACAGAGTGGTTAACAAGTGCTACCGAATCAATACAACATAAGAGCCAAATTAATTATTGTAAAATATTAGATTACGAATGATAATCTGTCAGTGGAGATTCAGGATACTGCAGGAGAAGTCTGACACCATTAGCATTCAGGTCTAACTGGCTGAAAATACTTTAAAGGAGAAATGTCCTAAGATTTAAATTTCGGAAGTTGGTACTATTGCTAGGCCAGTAGCACCATATTTTTCCTTTTTTGAAAGAGACAGGATATTTTTGAATTGACAGTAAGGGGAGGTGAAAGTGTCTTTCGCGAGAAGAGATTGCTTACGTGGTGGGAATTGCCATCTGGTGTTAATCAAATCCAATTAAGAATAAAATATTAAAAATTAAAATAATTTAATGAGAGTATGAAAAATTAGTAATTTGCTAAAATTAAAAAAATAATAATTTCTCAATCAACAACACGTTAGCAGCATGAACTAACCATACATGGAGATCAAGCTACTGAATTCAGCTGTTCGGACCGATCCGCCTAGAAGGGAGACTTCGGGGTCTTCATCACTCTGAAAATCAACAGGACTGCACTGCAACTGAACTGGGAATGAGGAGCAGGATCAAAAGAGGAAATCCAGACCAGCAGTGGGACATAGCAGTTACCAGTAAAAGGTACAGATGACAACTCACTGTTACATAATTGGTTAGTCTAATATAATTTGTCAATCACAGATCAATAGATTTTCAGTATCAATTTTGATTGAAAGAAATTTCTATGAAAATAGCTCAAAAACGAATAGATCGATTTAACTAAAATTATTACAGGTTTCCTAAGGGGTAAAAGAAATTATGAGTATGTATATACTAAAAAATTTAAATTCAGGTAATATAAAAGGTACATAAATTAAATTGGACTTAAATAAAAGAATGGTTAAATACTAATGAATGCAGACTATGAAATCGTATGGTTTTAATTTGAGGATTATCAGATTTTATGGTTAAGATACTAAAATTGGAATACTGAAAAATATTAAATAAACATTTGATTTTTAAACCATTCCACAATTAAAATTATAAAGACTAGACAATATACTTAAGTATAATAAAAGATATTAGAATTAAAAATTACAGAAAATTCACTGCTTGACCAAACTGCTAAGATAAGTACCAAGGACGAAAGAATAAGATTCCAAGATAAAACCAAAATAAGACCTAAACCTGTCATTTCGGAAGAAGAGAGGAAAAGAAGATCGGAAAGAATGAAGAGCTACTGGGAACAAAGAAAAGTACAGCGCGCAAGAAATGATTGATTCAGCATACCCCAAAGAGGGTGAAACGAAAAGAAGAAGAAAAAGAAAAGATATTAGTAATAAATACCAGAAACAGAATTACCTAACGAGTTTAATAAAAGTGTAAATAAAAAAAATGCTTAAAGTTAAAGAAAAAATTAAAGACATTGTTATTACGTAAAAATATTAGTCTATCATGGGGTGGGCTAATTTTGTCTTTCATTGCTTTATATATAATTTAGAACTGTTGAAATTAAAATCATTATTTTTTTTAAATTAAGTATCATTTGTATTTGTATTTGTATTAATAAATATCAATTTGAGGACCAACCTATGTATGGGTAGTTATGCCCCCTACAGGTCCTATAAGTATGATTATTATTATACGTAGAGGAAATGTCAGTAATAAATAATAAACACAATTACGAGTTATTATCAATATTACAAGTAAAATTTTAGTAAACTTGGACAATATAAATATTTACAGGAAGTATAAATTTAATAACTGATGGTTGTTATTACCAAAAGAAATCTTTTGATATATTCATGAATAAATGCAAGCTTTGTCTTAAAAAAATCATTAATATATTAACAAATTTTATAGAATTACAAAAATTGTGTACTAATTAAAACTAAAAGTCAGGATAATCCTGAGAATCTAACAAAACCCGAGATGGTCATGTATGATAACAAAATATTCAAATAATACATATAGTCCTACATGTCATGTAGTTACTGCAGTAATACGGATCACAGAATTTATAGTTCGGTTGTCCTATTTATTACAACCGAACCACAGAAATAATAAAAAGTCAGCAATAGTAGGGAAACACTCACAAAATACGTAAAAACAAATTCACAAATAAGTTAATACAGTCATTTCAGCTAGTGTTGTTGGTGTGACTGGTACACTTTTATCTCTTTGTCTTCCTCAATATCTGCCCCCCCACACACAGTCTTGCCTTATAAACAAGTCTGGTGGCATTAGTGCCTTTTAAGGTATGCAAGCATACTTGCAAGTATATTTTATTATACATTATTTACCTGGAAAAATGATAATAGTTGCAAGCACTGCAAGCATATAGCTTAGAATCATGCATTTTCAGATGTGTTGATAGTTTTTCAAGTGGCATTAAACTAGCAGGGTGTGAAAATGGACAATGAGGGCACCTGAAACCAATGTCAAAACATACATGAAGTTTTGTTTTAATTATCACATGAATAACACATTCTTTTATTCTATAAACTTATCGAAAATTTAAACACTATGCAGTTGAACCTGCTTCTCAAGTGCATTTTGTAAAATGTAACTGTTATAACATGTATATTCTTAAAGCAGGAATCTTCATTTTCTAAACATATGACTATGTCATTATGTAATTAATTCCAAAGTGGCCCAGCTTTCAGTTTTGTTTTCAAAAAGCAAAACTAGTATTAAGAACAGGCAGTTATCACAGGCTCTCTTTAAGGTACAATTTTTGTCTTCCAAAACTGAGCTATACATGCCCTTCAATGAGCACACACACAAAATGTCAGATGGTATCCATAGAAATAAGATAAAAGTTATGTATGTTACCAGGTAATGTATAAAATCCAGGCATTTTACAAAATACCTATGCACTCTATACATTATTTAAATTTTTTTGACAAAATTGGAAATAAATTAATCATCTTAATTTATTTATATTTATAACTGTTGGTCCTTGGTGGAAATTCATTGTATTAATGAAGTACTAACACATTTGTATACTTCCAAATCTTTTTTGTCTTGCCAACCAAGGTTTCACTAGTTAGAGCAATGTCAAGGCCACTTAACAGAATGAAGTTAAACTAGGTAATACAACTTTATATTTCTGTTTGAGAAAACCTACTGTTCAAGCCTTAAAAACCAGGAGGAAACAATTATTACATAATGATTTTAAAAGAGGCGAGTAACCTAAATATAATTGTTCATTTAAAACAAAGTTTTGAATCATTTAGAAGAAATTCTTCTTGACAATAACCCCTTCAAGAATAATATAAAACACTGTTACAGATATGTAATGACGTGTTGTCTTTGAAGGATAAGACCGCTAGCTTCTGTCGTTTCTTTAACATTAAAATACAATTAAAGAAGCGATACGCCATTATGGAGGAAAGTCAAAACAGTTGCATAAGTTAATTACATCTCAGTGTTAAAGTTAGAAATAAGAAACATGTTTTTAGCATCTTTAGGAAACCCACTTTTACACAGTATTATTTATGCTACTTCACAACATCCCCTATCCCATAAATTGACAGTTTTCCATAGCATGTTGTTGTCGTCTCATTAATATTTCAATGTCAAATATGGATTATTGTACTGAATTAAGTTGCATTAGAAATATTGCTATGTACAATGGTTATCATGGAAATTAATAGAAAAGATGTTAATTAGTAAGATAAAACAATGCAAAGAAACATATATTGCCTAATGATTTTGTAGCAAAATCTAACAATAAATTGTGAAAAGTTATTTTGGTAAAATAAGTAGCAAATTAGGAAAACTTCTGGAGAAGAAACATGATTTTTAACCCAGCTTTTTACTATGACACTTATTGAGGTAAAATATTAAATAATTGTACAGATCATCTGTACCACCTAATTTATAATTTTTCCAGCAAAAAACCAACAAGGTCATCATGGCAAGTAGTGTGTACAAATTAACATGTAAAATTTATAAAGGATGTTATGTAGGCCAAACTGGTTATAAATTTAGAATTAGAGTAGAACATAACAAAAATCTGAGGTTGGACCATGACAATTCTAGTTTTCTAACTACTTGAGAGTTCATAATGTTTCTGATTTTAATACAAAATACAGATTTTAAAATATTACATGTATCAAACAAATACAGAAAATTAAATAATTTAGAAATAAAACGGTTGTCTAGGTCACTGTCCTTAGGCTACTACAGTGTTTTTACACAAACAGAAATATAATTCTGTATTAGCTGTTTTAACTCTAGAATACTAATATGTGCCTACTAATACTAATAGTAAATATTGAAGAGGAAAAATTTTGTGGAAAGAAAGGTTACGAATGGTCAACAAAGAAGGCACTCAAATTTGGAAAAACGTCAAGTAAAAATATAATACATATTCGGCCTGGTCCAACAAAAAACACAAATGCAGATCCCTTGGAATGTTTTAATATTTTCTTTAGTGATGATATTATTATGATAATTTTAGAGCAAACCAATAAAGAAATTGAAGTTCAAAGACTAAATTACTCTAAATTGAATGCTACCTTAGCTAACATGTCCATAAAAGAGTTAAAAGCTTTAATAGGTATACTGTTATTTTCTGGTGCAATGAAAGACATCTTCCTACGCTGATGATGTTTGACAACTCACTTTGTGGTTTTAGATATAGGGCGACAATGTCTAGGGAAAGATTCAACTTCTTTATAAACTGTCTCAGATTTGAAGAGAGGGAAACCAGAGAGGAGAGGAAAAAAGAAAGTAAGTTAGCTCCAATTAAAGAGATCTGGGACAAGCTACTCAACAACTGTAGAGAAAATTACAAGCCAGGATCATACTGTACTATTGATGAGCAGTTGGTCGGTTTTCGTGGCCGGTGTCCATTTCGAGTTTATATGAGCAGTAAACCAAACAAGTATGGGATTAAGATTATTATGTTATGTGACAGCGGCACTAATTATATGCTCGATGCTGAAGTACAACTTGGTAAAGGATCTATACCTAAAGGTGACCGAGCTGCAGATTATTATGTCAAGAAAATTATTGGAACAATCAAAGGAAATAACCGTGGATCTTACCATGGATAATTGGTTTGTTTCCATTTCTCTTGCTGAGTTATTACTGACAGATTATAAACTGACCTGTGTTGGAACCATTCGAAAGAATAAAACTGAATTACCTCCTGAGTTTGTGGACCCAAAATACAAAAACCGAGTACCAGGAACTTCTTAATTTCTTTTTTCATAAACTTCAGAAATGATGGCAGTTTCTTTCAAACCAAGAAAAAGTAACAAAATTGTTGCCCTCATCTCAACAATGCATGATGATTTTTCTGAATGAGAGGAATCAAGAAAACCGGAAGTAGTACACACTTATAACAGTACAAAGAGCGGAGTAGATACGTTAGACCAGATCAGATGTGCCAGTCTATGAACTGTGGGAGGAAAACAAAAAGATGGTCTGTGTTTTTTTTATAATATGTTAAATTTGGCTGCAATAAATAGTTATGTTGTTTACACACACCAATTTTTCAAAAAAGAAAAAGGACGTGTAAAATCAAGAATGGAATTTATGGTAGAGATGCATAAACAATTGGCTGCACCTTGGCAGGAAAAGAGAATTACGGGTTCAGGAGTTGGCATGTCTGGTCAGCTGAAAAATATTATCCACAAAGCTCTGGGAAACCCTGTAAATGAGAGAACGCCAGAAGGTGTGTGTGGTTTTCACCAGCCTGGACAAAGAAAGTATTGTTCCTTTTGTCATTATAAAAAAAACCAATTATTGCACAAAGTGCCATAGACCAATCTGTGGTGAAAATCATGTCAAAATTTGCTCAACTTGTTAAGTGAAGCCTATAACGTGCTAACTACATAAAGACGTTTAACATTTATTATTTCATGTAATTATTTAATAGTACTATAGTGCAAATAAATTGTGAATTTTGTATTTTTTGTATAAAATCTTTTTGTAAAATATTATACAAAGCTTTTAAAAGTAAAATAATATAATATACTAGGATGCATTGACCTTAAAATTTTACAATAAAAATGTTTTTCTCTTGTTTTATATACTTAAAATAGACATGTACATAAATTTTGCCTATATTATTAATAGTAGTACTACAAATAATGTTAGTATTCTAGGGTTAACTTCACAGTCTGTTAAGTGGCCTTGACAATTCTCCATCAAGTGAACCCTTGGTTGGCAAGACTAAAAACAGTTGTGGAAATATACAAAACCTGTTATTATTTCATTAATCATCTTAATGGTTTCTCACTATGTGTAAACATGGTCAAAGGGTTTTCAGCCAAAGTAAACAAACAACCTAAACAGGGGGTTGCTGAACAATAAACAGTTTTTGTACTGAACTTTACATTTATTTACAAAACAATTACATGAATGGTACTTGTAAAACCTTACACTTACTACTTGTTGTTGCAACAACAGAGAGCTGTGATACTTTGAACTGCAGTGCTGTTATTTTTTATACATATACGTTTTGAAGACAAAATACTAGTGACACAAGGAAACAACAGTCTCAGAGCTAGCCAAATAGATACTGCAATGACAAGACGGAGCAGTACTAGGCTTGGGAAAAGCGTGTGAGCTGTAACCTGAAAGCTGTGTTGCAACCAGTATTCCAAGTTCTACCTGAAATAAATCATTCTATAAAATGCCTAGGATGCTTAATTTTATACTTTGCTGCCAACTTTAGGCAATTTATAGAATGCCTAGGTACTATAATGAATGTCTGGTTTTACACATAGCTGATAACATATTTACACAATTTTGTTTCATACAAGTAATGATTTATAATATTTTTATCAACATACTGCCAACCTAAAATAATTGATACTTTAAGAAATAATGGTATTAAGTCTTCTGATAATAATTAAGAAATTCTAAATTTAATTTATCTACAGTTACTAAATTTTTACTACCAAGACGAATCGAGGATATACTAGAAATATTGGGGATTCAGAAAAGTAGAACCCTGGATATTTAAAGCAGATTTTTATTTTAATTATTTTAAATCTGTTAACCACTTTAACCACAATCACTTTTATAAATTCTATTAGACCTGCCATAAAATTGTTTTTAAGTGTTGATGAGATTTATATGGATCACTCTAAATCAATAATTTAACATGAATGCAATGTGCATTCTAAGAGTTAGGTTCTACCCGTGCATGTTCAAATCCTGCCCTTTCTGTGTAACTTTTTTATTATAAATAGTTGATAATTTTTATTATTAGAAACTACACTATCATTGTGAATACACCTTTATGTAAAATTTCAGCTCAATTCAATAACAGGAAGTTGAAACATTATTTACAAGTTACATGATTTGACTCACAGAGTAAGTTAAATAAAAGTGCACATGCAATCTATTTATGTGTAGACACTAGCTCCCTAGTGTTTCTATTATACCAAGATCATAACAAACTTATTTTCCGCCTCCCCCCTTCTGAAGGGGCTGAATTGGTGAAGTACCAAATTATAAAGGAATTAATGTACAGTAATATAAAATAAAATACATGAGTGACAAATAGATTGATCTTTAAAGTGCAAGTGAAATTCAATTGATCTTGAGAAGTTAGAATAGGCGGCGTACTAGAAGTACAAGGGCTTGACATTTTTATTTTGGATAACCAGGGTTCTACTGTGCAAACAAAGATCCTGTAATTTCTTATAGTTACCTGTAAGTAATTTCTTCATTGTGCAGTGTGCGTATATGACTTCGTAACATATTGTCATCGATTGTAACATAAGTGCAACCTTCTGCATGACAAACATAACGTTGGTTCGGAGGAACAAACATTGGAAAATGTACTTGTACATCTTGCTTCAAGTCTTGTAAAACTGACTGTAAACAAGTATTTGCAGAACTTTTGTGTTACTTTGCTTAATTTTTATACAATTTTCTATAATTTTTCTTTTCTTTTTGAAAAGTAGAAAAAAAAGTTTCTATAATGATTAACATTTTAAATAAGTGCCTCCTTAATTTTTTAACTACAGCAAAAAAAACAAACTTCTAACAAGGATTGTTTAAATTCATGTTATTGTGTTTAAATCTCATTATTAACATGAAGTTTTTAGTATAATAGATAAGAAAAGCTTATCACTAAAACACTTTTTGGGAAACAAAATAATTTTTTTCCAAAAAACCATTAACTTTAAAATAATTTTCATGTCTAATGAACAAACTGCTTGAGACTAAACCAATTAATTAAATAACTGAATCAATTAATTTTGATGGAATTGTTCACTTTCTAAACCAGTTTTTTAAATTCAAATATTTTAAAACATTATAAACAAATCGTTTGATTTTTTTTTTAATTGGCTTAAGTGATGTTGATAAAATTTCGTCAAAAAATACATCATGGCTGTTTTGCATTTTCAATTTACTCTTAAGCTATAAATTTCTTTTGTATTTCAAATTTGCTGAATTGACTTAACTTGATCCTTCATGTCTTTAGTTTCAGTACAGCATTCAGGATGTTAAAAATGCATTCAACTCAGCGCGATGAAGTAATGTCTTGCAGATCCTAAGTAGAATGGGAGTTCCAGTGTATCTCCAGAAGCTGGTAGGAAGTTACTTTGAAAATAGAACTCTAATCTATGACACTGAGGTAGGAGAAAAGACGTACAGTGTAACAGCAGGGGTACCACAAGGCTCTGTGCTTGAACCCCTCCTGTGGAACATTATGTATGATGGGGTCTTATGAGTCAGCGTACCATTAGGTGTAAAAGTCTTTGGATTCGCTGATGACCTTGCGGTGGTTGTTGAAGGGAAGTTTTTGGAAGAAGTCGACGTTCGAGCCAATGAGGCAGTGAAGTCGATCTGGAGATGGATGACATCTATGAATCTGAAGCTCGTCAATCGTAACACAGAGGTCGAGCTCGTGACCAGCAGGTAAAAGAGTTAAACAATAACGCTTAAAGTTTGAGATATGCAAATACCCAACCCTTCAATACCTTGGTGTGTGGGTTGATGCAAGACTCTGCTTCAAAGAATATCACCAGGCAGCTAGTGATATGGCAGTGAACGTGGCAGCAGCCTTTTGCAGCCTCATGCCAAATCTAGGAGGCCCAAGACAGGCATGCTGCTGATGCCTGGCTAGAGTAATAAGCTCAGTTCTTCTTTACGTAGCACCGATTTGGAGCCAGGCTATGACAGTTGCAAGCTATGCATGCAAGGTTAGTGTTGTGCACCACCATCCGTTGCTGTGTCGTAAGTGGTTACTGAACAGTTTCCTATAACGTTGCATGCATAGTGGCGGGTGAAACCCCAATGGATGATGAAAGAACGAGGCTCTACTGGCGCAAGCGAAATGCTGAGCAACGGTATAGTCATACAATGGCAATTAAAGAAGAGCTAAATCGGATCCTGGGTACCTGGCAGCGACGGTGAGACGAGTCAACAAATGGACGATGGATATACCAACACATAGGTAACATCCAGTATTGGTGCAAAAGGGAGCATGGTGAGGTGGACTTCTATCTCACACAGATTCTCACTGGGCACGGATGCTTCCAAGCTTACATGTTCTGTTTCAGGCTAGAAACAGACTCGGCTTGTCCCCTCTGTCTTCCAGCAGTGGAGGAAGATGCGGAGCATGTGTTTTTCCAGTATCGGAGATTCAACGAGGACAGGATGAAGCTACAAACATACCTGCGAGGCAACAATACACTGTAAAGTCTGGTTGCGACATTGAAGGCTTCAGACGCTAACTGGAGAGCCATTTCGGGATTTGCTGCAATGGTCATGAAGAGGTTGAGGGCTAAGGACCAAGAAAAGAGAGCCAATGCTGTAGACATGTAGACAGACAGCCAGTCCGCCTCTCCATGAATTAATGTTCCGTGAGGGAGGTTTACCTCAATGCTTTTTGTGTTTTTTTTTAGTGGCTAGCAATATATTTTAACTTGTATTTGAACTTGCTCTGGGGGTTGACGCTTGAATCCCACGCTCTGGGGGAGTGACGGTACCCTATCCCAGGTCGCCTATAAAACTTTTTCCAAATTTTTTTGGCATCGCAAAAAAACCACACACACACTCTCAGAGATATAAGTTTACATACCTTTTCAGTATTCTTGTGAGAGCTACTTGCAAGGTTTATCATTTTGTCAAACATCTTTTCTTTCTTTTCTAAACAAGGAACAGGGTTAACTAACTCTTCTTGAGGAACACTGTGTCCTGCAGCGTGTAATGTCAAGTGCTGGACAAGATTACTACGAACTTTTGTTTCATAACTGCATGAAGCACAACCTAATGGTGCAGGAAATATGGACTGATATGGGATTTTGTCAATATCAGTTAAGGTAAACTTTGTTTGGCTATTTGATTTGTTCGTTTTCTTAGAATTTCCTTTAACTCCTTTACTGCTACTATTTACCTATAAAATCAACCAAAACTATTATAACCAAAGACTTTCAAACAAAACTAAACTCTAAAAAATACTGCCAAAGTTGTATACCACTAAGTTAACTACATATGAAAAGAGAACTTAATTACCAAACAAATTTGCTTAAATTATTGATTATTTTTATAGTTTACTCTAATTTATTACCTTAGGAATGCATACAAACTGATCAGTATCATGATTCTTCTCTCTAGGATTCATTGGTTCCACTTTAGTATTGTTAATTCTATGTACTTGTTTCATATGAGCTGAGACTCGGTGATAAATAGGTGCTTTAAATTCACAAAGTGAACATCGATATCTTGAAGTACCGTGAACTCGAATATGTTCAACATATGATGATGTGTACTTAAACATACGATTGCAATGCACACAACGTAACATAGCAGAATGAACTGCATTTTCACACACAGGGAAATGGTCCTTTAAAACTGTAGAGTCTTGAGCACCATAATAACAACCTAAATACACACCTGTCTTAATAAATTGATATCAAAGCAAACAAAATTCATTTATTTTATAGTTAGAAAAAAGTACATTTTAACCCTACCTGCTCTGCAAGTATTACAGTAAACTGTTGACAGTTTTTTCCAGTATTGTACCAGGTTATGTTTGAAATTAAATTAAAAACATAATTTCTGTTTAAATCCAAGTGTTATTTGAACCCCATACAAAAAAATTTTTTTTTTTTTAATATACATAAGTTTCGAAAATAATTTGTAAATAAAATTATATATACAAGAATATATTTTTTAAAAGTTTTTATGTTAGAAACTTAAAATGGTTTTTGGTACAAAATTCTGAAAAATGCCTACGAATCTAAATGCTACATATTTTATATAATCATCTGAAGAAAAAGAATCACTATTCAGTGATTATAATATTTATTGTAACACGTTTCATTGAAAAAAAATTAAAATACCAAAAAGAAATTTTTTATTGTGAAAATAACCAAAAACCTGTTTAGTTTAGCTGTTAATCCACTTTTTATCAGATGTATTTTATATAAAAATCATTTTTTATTTTATAAACTAAATTTGGTATTACCTAATAACAAATTTTTAAACAATTCCAAACACTAAAAAACAACATTATTAACAACACACACACACATATAAACTATGTATATGTATATACATACATATATATATATATATATATATATATATATATATATATATATATAAACTATGACAACTAACTCATGAAAATGGCAGACTGAAGCTGCCTCAGTTGGGAAATAATGTACTTTCTGCGACAAAAATGAATACTTAGCCTTCAGATTTTGTCTGTCAAATATATTATTTTGTAGTACTTAACTTCCAACCTATTATTTTGAAGAAATTAAACTATGCAAAGATTCAACCTAGAAACAGTAGTTTGCTATGACCTCTGTATTTCATCATTTATTTCATTTGTAGACCACAGTTTGAAAAATCACAGATACCAAATTATATCTTGTAAATATTATTATTCAAGAGATGAAATCAAGAGCAAGATCTAATCTTTCAAATGATACCAACTGAAATTCTACAGAAAGTTATTTACCTGGTGGAATAAATGTTTGAAAATAGGCTATTTGGCAGATTCTTTGCAAGCAACATAAGCTGTTTTAAATAGTGTTTACAAATCTCTTATAACTACTTATAAACAGATTAGATACATCTTAAACATGATAAATAAAGCTCTACTTTTGAATAGTATTTATTTCATCAAGACTGGAACAGGATATTTGTGTTAAAACTGTGTGTTACATGTCTGATGTTTTTAAGCTGGATTAAGACATTTAAACTGTTGCACAGTACCTAACAATAGGTCTACCTTATTATTATGACACTGAGATCAATTTTTAAAAACATCCTACATAACCTTACTTAAGAAAAATGTATAGCACTAAAAAAATGTGATAAAAACTGTAATAATATTTAAAGAATTGATAATTCGGAACTTGATGTTATGTTGTGTTGATAAAAAAATTGAAATATTTAGTTATGTGAACACAAAATTCACAATGACATGCCAAATATCAATTTTAAATAGTTTCAAAATAAGACAGTTCACAAATTTAAAAATATGAAATTCACTAGTCTCGATTAACATGTTAATTCTGTTAACTGACATTTTTAAACAGTCAGATAGTCGACATTTTTAGACTTTCCGCAGTAAATAACTTGGAATAAATAATAAAGGTAACCTTCCAGACAAAACAAAACACTCTAACTGGACAAAATTACTTGTAGCAAAGGTGACCACAGCTGATACTATGTAAAATTTGTATAATACATAATTTGTGTTAAACAGAAAATTTAGATGTTTTACTACGTTTTTCCAAAATAACAATAATAAAACATTCTGTGCTATAAACAAAGTATGTTATTGTTATCATGTGCTATAAACGAAGTATGTTATTTTTATCAATCACCAAAAATAAGGAGATCTATTTTTGTTACCAGTCCATTCTGTCATCCATCACCCCAACTATCCCAAAAATAATAGTTCATGGATGCTTTACTGTACTTGTTAAAACTTAATATGTTATAGTATATTGTATACATCAGGTAATATTGTACTGAATTGTTATGAAACAATGATTCCTAGAATTTTAATGCTCTATTTTTAGAATGCCTAAACCCTGTTCAAAATAAATTAGGCAAGAAGATATGTACTAAAATGGAAAGGAGAACTGTCATAACTACAGTATTCTACAAATTACATAAAGTTAGTCTTGAAACTGTGTCAAATTGTTGTAAATCATATTTTGTACTAATATTGTTGCTTTAAGCTATTTTAAAGTGTTATTGCATGAAAAAGAAATAATTCTTCTAGAGAAAACCATTGAAAATCAGTGGAAATATATCTCAATTTATAAATGTTGTATTATACTATTTGATATATTTGAAAGCAAACAAAATGAGAAAAGTTGAAAAAAACAAGGAAGAAAGATGGTTATAGGTTACAAACAGGGAAAAAGTTGAGTTGAAGTCTATAAGACAAGATAAGCTAAACAGTAAAAATAACATTTTTTGTAATAATGATTTTCTCTTTGTAGAAATCAAACAAAAAAAGGAGAAAAATATAAAAAATTTTACTTTTATTGTTTATCCGAACCTTCAGCTCAACTTTCTACCTACTTCCACCGGTAAAGGTAGCTGAAATGAGCAGCTACCTGCTCATACCTGCTAGGGTTTAGAGATCCCACTGTACTTCTACCTCATACTGCTCTCATTCATATACTCTAATATACACATTCCCTACACTACATAATCTGGCTAATTCTAAAGTGTAAAGCAACCTATGCTGATGGAGTACTGTATGACACCAACCGAATGGTGTATCAAACAGAGCCATAGGATACATGATAACCCACCAGTCTACCATAGCCTTACCCATGCATTCATAATTATGCATACCTGTGTAAACGGACATAATTTCCCTATCTACTCATATTCCCATGAGGGAAAATGTCATGGAAACATATGTTAGAATGAGCGGGTACTTATCACACAAAAAAGTGGGTCAAATAGAGCACAACTTCTGTGATAACGGCCAAATTCAACCTAGTGATAAGGGAGAGAAATTGATAGGCAATTAGAAGGGCAAGTATCTACAAGTACCTCAATAATAAATTGGGAAAAGTGCAGGAGTTGCCTTAAATCCTCTCCAAATCCTAGACTTTAAGGAGAGACTAGTAGTGGAAAAGGTGCTACAACTGAACATCTCAGCAATACAGAACGGTGGCACTACAAGGTTGCAGTGCACTGTTACAGTACTCTAGTAAGTCATTTCATTTCCTTTCATTCTACCTACTTCTACTCTATCCCACACATTTCCCTGAATTTCTTACATTATATCACTTGTTAAATCTTGTTCTATAACAAGTAAAAGTACGACTGCGGACTATACTTATATTTTCCTTTTTTTACCTCCTCTTGGTATAACAGTAATTTTTACATACAAATTAGATTAATTCTACAGTATGCTCACTCAACTCTGTTCGACTTTGTTTTCATGTTTTACATCAATTTTTAAAATCCATAAAAACATCAAGAATCCTTATAAATTAATTATCATAAACAATATGACCGATTACTATAACATTTTATCTTTGTAACAGCTCAAGAAAAAAATATTTATAGAGATTTATTTATCTAGTGTGGAGCAACATTTGAAACTAGATGTGATACTGATTCCGTGTGTGTGTATTTGCACACACAGTTTATACACAACTGTCAGACTTCTACAACAGTTCGAATTTTTAGTTGACCCCTACAGCCAGACCTCTAAAAATTTATAAACTTAGTTTAGACACAGTTTTTCAGGATTTTAGTTATTATACATTTTTTTTTATTTACTGATACACCAAAAAGTGAGATTTGAAAAGTTAAACTTTAGAAGGTTTGTTGCTCGACTTTTTGCAGTTTGGGTAAAGTGAAAAGAACATGATTCAAGTAATTTTTTATGTTTTGGTCATCACGTATATTTCAAAGGAGTATTTAGAAATCATATACCATAAGTGGTGCAGTCTGTGCAATGTATTTTGAGTGACTGGCACAACTTTAATCCGTGTCGTAGCAGTTCAAACATAGCAGTCATCTGACTTCTCTTACCAATTCTTGTTAATAGTTTACATTTCATTGTGAGCATGAAAATACACAATATGAGTACTGAATTTCAGGTGTAAAACAATGTGAAGTTCACATTTCAGCGGTAAATACTAATTTGTAAGGGCGCTTAGTAATGTGCCTTAAAAGCATATTCTTCAGCCATTTAATTTAACCTTCATTACCTTAAAATAAAAACACTGAAAGTCATGTTTATATCTGAAAATAACGGAAAACACTAACCCAATAGAGTTTCATGGCATTTCTAAAACAAATTAACTGTCCTGGATATATATATATATATATATATATATATATATATATATATATATATATATATATATATATATATGTTCCACCCATCATCTGCTAAATGTTATGTATTCTCTTCTCAATGCCCCTAGTTTTAAAAACATTTAAAAAAACCTTTCTTTTTTAATTTACTTAAAGATTTATAAATCACTTTAATCCTTTGCAACAATCACCTTTGTTCACACTATTTTTTGCTTTGTGCTCTTTGTAACTGCCCCACCTTGAAACAACATTATCACTAGAAATGTGTAATTAAATTTCAATTTATTGTGACCATTTTGAAATGTGTATTTGAAGGAAAACAATCTAAAACAATGTCATGATTTTATAACAGAACACAAGTACTCTATTTAGACTTACCTAAATAACCACAGCGAAAAAGGGCTTTCCCTGTTAGACCAGAAGATTCCTGTGTTTCATCTGCACTTATATTGTGTGCTGCTAAATTGGTCTCAATAGAACTCTTCTGAGGACTTAAATCTTTATTTTTTGTTAATATTACCTGTTCATCTATTAAAGGTTCTTCTTGACTCTGTAGTACGGGTTCTTCACTCTGTACACCTTCATTTGAACATTTTCTAGGTTTTTTTGTTTCAGGCTCATCATCATTTTGTTTTACACAAGAAATATCACGCTCAGGTGATTTTTTTCTTTTGTTATTAGTTTCATTGACTACAACACATTCATCATCATCATCACTACTGTCTAAAACAATTACACATGTAACTCTATCCGCCTTGTTAACAGTTTTAACAATTTGTATGTCATCATCAATGGCTATTGTTTCTGGTTCTGTTTGTAGAGAATCATGAGGAACATCAACAGTTGTTACATCTTCATCTTCATTAGGAGGAAAAGGGATGACAGTGTAAGTTTGCTCTTCCAGCTCTTTAAAATTAATTCGCTTCAGTCTCTCAAAGTTTATATTAGGGACGGGTGACTGTAAAAAAAACAAAGTAAAATGTTTAACACAGATTTACTTACAGTACACTAAATTTTACACTTAACACACTTATTCAAATTTTCACTCATACAAGCAAGAAAAACTATACACTCACACTTGATTATACTTCAACTTGTAAAGGGTTAAAAATTAACCTGGTTACTAATACACACGGCTGGTCCTACGTAGCCTGAGATCAGATAGTAAACCATAAGAAGGTCAGTTGGAGAGTGTACAATGCGACTGTACGAAGGTGTAGTGTACAGGTCAGTTTGCAGGTAAATTTGCGTAGCTATTAAATTTTAAAACTCAAAGTCCCTTTTGGCAATGATGACCTAAACATGGGTGAGCAAAATCATGAAATACTAAATTTTTGTCAATGTGCCCAATTTATAACAGTTGAACCCTGGACGAAGCCTATGAATGTGGACCGCTATCCGGCATTAATGGTAACGAACACCGATTACGAAATTTAGCGTTACAAACTCATATATTAACAGGCTGGTCAAAATTCTATCCTTAATAAAGAAACAACCTCAGTTTTAGCTACACTTGATTATAATGTCAAACAACTTTTACATAAATTTTACAGTACAATGACACTTCTTTTATCTGAGTAATGGTGGACCTTCTAATTCATTTGTGTGGTATTTTTGCAATAAAAATTTCCATGCAGTTTCCCTCTGTATGTAAAGATATAAAGTAAGTCATACACTGACTACCCATTGAGCAGACAATTGCTATCAGAATTAGGCATGTCTTCACCTGTCAACAATTGTCTTCTATTGGAAGCAAGGCTGCTATATAAGGTTTTTTTTGTCATTACTTTGTGCCAGTTAGACTAATGAGGACAAAGTATGAGTTAACAGTACGAGTAAAGCAATGACAATAATTGTGGTTCGGCGCCTTAGCCAAATAGAGACAACCTCACCTTAAAAAGTAGGTTATGGACACTATCAGAGGCTCCTTGAATATGAGGACTTGGGACACTGTGTCCCTTTTGCCCTCTGGCTAAAATGGTACAGCTGTTCTAGACTGAACTGTATATTATATGTTTAATCCATACCATTACACTTGGACCCAAGCCAACTGTGTCTGTGTAACACTGATCTTAAAAAAAATATCTACTGTATTACTCCTTTTTTACGCTGAAATACTGCATCACAAAATATTTAAATATAAATATAGTAATAAAAATATTTCAATGTGATAATTTTTTTTGTTTCTTATTCCTCAATAACCCTTAATTTTTTAAAATGATTTTATGCATTTTCTAGATTTCCTTTGAGTAGGTAATCAAAACCAAGGACCTTTATATATAAAGTTGTGTACATATTTGCCTGTTGGTATTATACCTCGTACTAGTATTTTTTTGTTTAACATCCATACTTTATGCTAATTGGACTAATCAGAACAAGGAATCAACATTAACGGTAGTAATTGTGGCTTAAACTAAGAACCTTGAGGTGCACAGTTTAGAGATGCAGCAGACTGGTGCTTCCGCCACATCAACAATGAGTCGTTCTTACACTAGTGAAGGATATGACAGATGATTATAGAATAAGGTGAAAATAATCTTTGTCAGACATACACACACATGCGTACGCACACACACATACACACACACAGTGGTCCAAATCCGGAGAAAGATTGACCTGGACAACGGTCTAATTCACGGAATGTAAAATGACCCGCATAACAGTTTAGTTTCGGAAAAAGGGCTGAACTGTATCCAATATGCAACAAGACACTGACAAGATTATCACCACATGAGTAATAGTAGATGTAAGTAAGGAAACGTGAGGTAGGCACATTTTGTTCAAGCCTACCAAAATCTACAAATTGCATAACTTTTGATTCACCTAGAATACAGAATCAAAGGTTTTCAGTACAGATCATCCTAAGTCAAAAACTATGGAATAGACATGAGTCGTGATCTATTAAAACATAATACAGAGACCTTGATAGCACTGCAAGATATTAAACTATCCACTTGATTACATAACATCAAACAGAAATAAATTACCAGTTCATACAATGCATCCCAGGATGTATCACAAAGAAATTATTTGTCATTTACCGATACGACTACAGGCGCATGGAAACCAATATGGCCATCACAGTGTTAAGACTGAAGCTGAAATCTCATAGCAGCAGGTACTATTAAGTTTAGGAAAACTTACTTGGCCTGGAATCTTGCTCATATCCACACGTTTTATCGCTGAAGGATTCCTGTTAGGGTGGGAGTAGCAAAGATGATCTCTTATTTCATCTTCAGTTGCAGTGCCAAACAAGCAGTAAACGCACTGATACATTGAGATTGCATGTACTTCATAATGCTGTAAAAGAGCAAACACAGAACATTATGTTAAACATTAAATGCAAATTATGAAGCGGCACAATAAATGCATGTTACGAGGACTACAAAACAAAAATACACAATTATTCAATATCAAGCAAATACAATTTTTTTCTGTACTCAGATATGTTAAGTTTGATTGCTAATTAAACAACACATTTAGAGTGTCAGGTGAAGATAATGGAATAAAAAATATAATGGCGTATCACATCTCACAATAATGAACAGATGTGGTGTGAAGTGCATGGTATGGTGCCCCTCATACAGCAACCAGAAACATCACTTTGTACGTTACCTGGTAGTTGAATTTATCAATTCATTTTTATTTACTAAGAACAGATTAACACATTTAGCTTACAAATAAAGTATGTTTTCCACCTTTTTTTTGTTTTTGACTCTTTTAAACATGTCATGTTGAGAAACCAGAATGACTATAGGCAATGACACAAAGATAACTGTGCCTTACACACACACACACACACACACACACACACACACACACACACACACACACACACACACACACACACACACACACACACACACACACACACACACACACACACACACACACACACACACACACACACACACACACACACACACACACACACACACACACACACACACACACACACACACACACACACACACACACACACACACACACACACACACACACACACACACACACACACACACACACACACACACACACACACACACACACACACACACACACACACACACACACACACACACACACACACACACACACACACACACACACACACACACACACACACACACACACACACACACACACACACACACACACACACACACACACACACACACACACACACACACACACACACACACAATACCAAACTCCTCCCCAAATCAAGTGTCCTATGTTCCGTTGCCATGGTTATGGCATGAACACCGCCAGCTTTCTCGTTTTCTGGAAAAATCAGCACGCATTTGCCAAGTTGTCACCACATTTATGAGGCAAAACATAACTTTATCACTTTCCCGACATTTTAAAAAATATCTATGCAAATTCCCATTTCCCCGACCATTTTCTAATTCCATGCTTATTCCCGTCTTTCCTAACTTCTAGACACCCTGTAACTGATGCGGCGTTGGGTGAAAAAGCTATTTAATTGAACTAGTGGCTGTAGGTAGTGTGTTTTTAGTAGGTAATACGATTAAGAAAAAACTATTTTTTTAAAAAATACTTAACGTAACTGACACGGTTTTCAGATGGTGATGTAAAGTTCACATAACGGACGCCATTTTAACAATGTTTTCATTATCAGAACGAACAAAAAAAAAAAAAAAAAAAAACATAATTAACCTTAACATTTAGTAATAACTGTCAGAACATGTAATGCACAAGAGTAGTAAGTACATATAGTTAATAATAACGTGCATGACTGCAATGCAATGTAAACAGCAATGACACACTATAGTTCCATAAAAAACCGGCCTAAAATTGAAGTTACCTTTAAAAAAATTAGTTTCTGCAGGTGAATAGTGTGAATTAAATAAGGTATAAAATAAAACAAACAAAAAATATTGTAAAATCATTATTTGAAAAGAACAACCTACACTGCATAAATACCAAATTTTCTTATTTTGTTGATTACGTGGGTTTTCTATGAGCACTTTAAGAAATAATCATATTGGTGTGCTAAGAATTCGAATTGTCAAATAAAATAAACAGCATACTCACTTCAAAAAGGCGATCTAAACGTGCAGTGAATCCTACACATAAGTGGCAGACAAATGTATTTAAATCAGCGTGCTGCTGCTCCACATGTTGTCGAAAACATTCAGCAATGAATGTATACACAGAACACTTACCTGTTTTACAAAATTTAGAATAAATAAATAAGCTCCACATCCAAATATACTAAAAATTAACAAAAGATGTAGAAATCATACTACAGTTGTAACATGTTATAAAGGATTGAATTTGATTATTATAAATAAAATGACAAATCCTGTGGTGCAAAGTAGGCTAGGAAGACTTGTATATGTTCGTGTACACTGCTTACTGTATTTTCTGAAATAACATAACACAAAAATCTTATACACTGTGTATCATATGTATCAAAACAGACTAATAATACAGACGAACCATGCTGGACATTTATCAAAAAGTGAATATAATGGACAAATATCATCACTCATGCAACAGTTCTCTTCTAAGTAGAGATTTATATTATTTTATTCCTTTAAAGGTAAATGTTTACATTATTTGGTTTGGTATAACCTTAACACCAATCCCTCAACTTCATTGATCTAACTAGCATAAAGTATATTTAAGATACTTAAATGATATAAAATATATCATATGTTTTGGTTTCTGGGAATTTCTGTAATTATGCCTACTGACTGTATGAAATGGTTTAAGGAAAGGCAAAGAAAAGCAGTATCAAACACAAAAATATTAGAAAAGAATTGGTTCTTTCATTGGTAAGTGAAAAAATTCAAAGTAATAATAGGTTATGAGAAAGAGAAATATATCATCACAAGGACCCCCCGGAGGAACAACTGAATGGCAAACTGAGAAAAAATAGTGCAAGGAAAAAGGAAGGAAACTGTGATAGTACACAATGCAAATCGTGTACAGCAAAGCTGTTTTTTACACCCTTATCAGTATTTTGAAGTGTACCATACACTAAAAAACTTTGCAAATTAAAAAAAATTAATGTTTTAAATAAACCTATTTTAGTGTAATCTTGGATATACAAATAAAATACAATGATGTAGCATAACAGTGTTGTAAAATAGAAAAAAAGGAAGTGATATGCCACAATATATCGAAAACCTAACAAATAAGCTCTGAATTTGTCTAGTTAATTAGGAGTGGACCAAAATACAAGGTAAATTAAAAATTTTAATATCAAATTTAAGTATGCATGCAATATTTTAAAATAATGTTACATTTTGTTGGCCATACATAAAATAAAAAAAGGCTCCCAAAAGTAAAAAAATAGACTGAAAACTAACACACACACACGCACGCGTGCGTGCACACACACACACACAGTGGGCATCAATTTACAGATGACCTTACTAACGAAAATTTGAACTTATAAAACAACGCAAAAAAAACACCCCGAAAAGTATTTATGAATAGGGCAGTCGCACATTTTGATGACATTTGCCTAATGCATTTCAGAACAATTCTTAAAAGTCGGTAAAAACAATCGTTACTGGAACGTTAATTCACTAAATGTATGACAGAAAGAACTGGGGAAGATGAAAGTGAACCCAAAAAGGCAAAATAAAGTGATAACTAAAAATTTTAGTAAATTTCCTCCTCCCACAAACTTCGCTACATATCTGATTCTTTAGACGCAAGAATCTTTATTACGTACATTACTTTATATTGGTATTATGTACATGTAATGTAGTACATATTATGTGTAATTAATACATTTTTTATTTCAGGTTTTATCTGTTTTATTAACACATATTTCTTCCACATTTGACATAAATATAGATATTTTTTTATTGTATGGGGAAAGTTTCGGGGTGGTGGAACAAATTAGGTAATTTACCTAAAATGCACCTTAACTTATTAAATGACTTTCAAAACAAATTAAATTAAGTAAATTGAGGCATTACTATATATATATATATATATATATATATATATATATATATATATATGTGTGTGTGTGTGTGTGTGTGTGTGTGTGTGTGTATATGTATCATAGCATGTCAAACATAATAAAATGGACAAAAAAAGTACGCATAGACTCTCTTTTTAACAAAAAAATTTAGTGCATTTTCAAAAATTAACTGGGGAAATGACTCACTCGGACAGGGTTTACAGTAATAAAGAAAAGAAATTAATTGTGTTTATTAATCATACATTATCATATAACTTTAATCATTAATAGTAAATGAAAAATATAGTTACAAGAAACAAAAACAGTTTGTTAGTCCCCTTAGCTACACAAGGGGACCAAATGCAAAGATGAAATGAAGAGACTAAAAATGGGTTAATGAAAAATGTCAGTAATATAAGTATAAAATAATGTACTTTATGTACTAGTCACTTTTGGTCAAGAGTTAACAGATGCTCAGCACCATTCCATTTTATTACATGGTAGCTTACGATTAACATATATGCATGATTAATAAAAAAATATGAACTTTTTTCTCTATAAATGTTTAACCCTCGAAATGTCGATCATCATCGTGGTGTGATTACAACATAGCACCATGTGACAGCAAAGGGATTCAATTCTACATCTTTTTGAATCAGTGATTTTCCGACCATATGACCACATATTATTGATAGTTAAATATTTTATCTTTCAATTCTATGAGTTGTCAAAACTTTGTCTCAGTTTATTCTGTGTAGACAAAAATAAAACAACCAAAGTTCAGAAATTTCTGTTCACAGCTGAAGCTCAGAGTTAATCCATTCAATTTGTGGTTTTAATTTAAATGTAAATAGTTTAATCTGATAAATAATGCAACATATTTTAAAATAATCTTTATTGCGCTTTAAAATTTATTATCATTCAGGATATTTTTAACATGAAAGGAACAATTGTTCACTTTCATTGAACACTTGTTCAGAACTACAAATTGTTGTTCTTGGCTTCTTTTTGAAATATGAAAAGCTAAAATACATCTTTAAATTCTGCAAAATTCTTTTGTTAAGAAAAGAATGGTATATAATATACATTCATTTCAAAGAAAGTAATTTAATGGAATATAAAATAAAGTTATTAGGAACTTACATAAAAATGAGTTTTGTACACTAACACAAAAAAAACAAAATATTACTCCTTTTCTTTCAATTTTTTAAAAATAATTCATACATTTTTCAATAACTAAATAAATCTGGAAGATAAGCAAGTTTTTACTTTTTTTTTTTTATTACTAGTGTTAAAATACTAAAAAAAAATATTTAAGAAAATATTTTTTATTCAAAAGTTACTAAAATTTCTTGTTTTATTTATAACAAATTAATTAAAATTCTCCACATCAAGAAAATAATACACAATAAATTATATTTTATTTAATATTTATAAGATTTTTAATATTTTTCTAGTTGCTTTGAAACTTCAGGGTTAATTTCTAAAAGTGAATAACACTGTGAGTTACTTACCTTGTCTACATATATATGGCCTTATATATTGATCAAATTTGACTTTAAAGGGAGAATAAGGTGGTATTCCTTGAGTTTTACATTCCAGTACCATCACTTTCTCAGTTATGTGAGAAGTGTTCTGAAAAGAATCATACATTTAAATTTAATTTAAGGTGTTAATAATTTAAAATGTTAAAAAACAAATTTTAAAATAAAAAAAGTTGTTATATATACTGTACCTGATGGTACAAAACATTTCCTAGAGTCGCAGCTCTATAAAAGCAATATGCACATTGCATGTTGGAATGTCCATGTTCTTTCTTCATATGGATACAATAATCCCTTGCACATTCATATGTGTCATAACAGTATGGGCAGAATCGCCAAGATTTCTCTGGGTCTGAATAGCAACAAATAAACATTAATACAGTAAAGAAACATAAAACAATATAGTGGACCATGATTAATTAAAGTCCTTAAAGTTCCACTGCATGTCATATGATGTTTTCTGTGCCGGTAAGTAGGGAGTGGTGTTTCAGAAAAAAATGACCACAAACTTGCAAAAAAAAAAAAATTGAGAAAGTAAAACTTTATTTTCAAAAATAATAAATATATGTTTCTGATACGAATTTGGTTTTCTTGTAATTTTTATTTCTCCTAGTATTTTTTACAACATGGTTATAAAACAAGAACTCTTTTATTTTTACCTTCCAAGAGAACGAGTTCATTGTATAAACTAGAATAAAAAATAGTGTTCAATATTATTTTGTTTGGTCACAAATACAAATCAGATTTGTACAAAGTTACAGACAAGTAAAAAACTATCTTTAAATGGAACTACTGGAAACAAAATAAGCCACCTACATGCCTTAAACATTAAGTAGTGATGCTCACCAAGAGAGAGTTAGTGGGCTGTTCACAAGAACTGTGTTCAGCTAAATACAAATGTAGTGTAAGAACTTCATAAAGGATACCTACAACACGACCAAATGTTTGCCTACTGAAACTGGTTTTTGTGAGAAGTGGCTACAGTGTAATTTGGCTCATGTTGGAATAACTTGTGCAATCATATGTATAAGTGACGTTGGATAAATCAGATACTTACTGTAAGGAGTCAGCACTAATTTCAATACACATGTATGGTTAAATATAATATGAACAAAAATTTAAAAAACAAAAACAAACTGAAAAAATGGAACAGCGGATGATACAGATCAAGGACTTTGATCGAATGAATCCGAAAAATCCTATTCAATCTGGATTTATTGAGACATCGGCTCACCTGATGTAATGGGATACAGTTTCAATTAATTTTTGTATTGGAGGATCATTTGATACAGTTTGACAAGTTCAGTTGTGCATGGCCAATGCTCATTCGGCCAAACTCGGTAGGCTACGTTATTGTAAATTTACAAACTCTTTCTTATTTTCCATTATACACAAATGTCATCACACAACTTCAAGAAATGCATGTCATATGTTGTAACACACTGAAGCCTATGCCTAGGGGTTAGGTAGAAAAAAGGACTTTAGTGTCCCATTTTCGCCCTTCAAAATAAAAACAATTTTAACCAATCATTGCCCGAGTATAGCTCAGTCCTGCATCTGCTAAGTGCTAACCACAGAGTACAGTTTTGGCACCACTACTTAATGTTTATGACATGTAGGTGGCTTATTTAGTTTCCAGTAGTTCCATTCACACTTGATATCTTTACTTGCCTTTACTTGATACTTTACACAAGTGATATCTTTACTTGTCTGTAACTTTGGACAAATCTCATTTGTATTTGTGACCAAACAGAATAATAGTGAAAACTATTTTTAATCTAGTTCATATGATGAATTTGATGTTAAGGTACCTCGTGATGATGTTGAAGCTCACTGTATACCCGAATGCTTCGTTATAACAAGCAAAAAATTTTTGTTGTTATTTTAAGTCAAAAAGCACATTGAGGCTATTATTGTCTCCTTAAATGTAAGTGTGAGAGTAAAGTGTTAAAGTTGTGAGTGTAGTGTTGCAAGAGTAAGTGTATGTTAGACTCGGGTACAGTGAGGGACATTTAAATCCTCTCAATAGGTGCACCTGCACCCCCCCTGTGTGGTACCAAGTAAAAGCTAACTACTTTATGTAAGTGATATATGCAGCTATTTTAAATTTGTGTTTTTATAGTTATTTTGTATGCCCTATATTAGATAATATAGGTTTAGTAAACTATTATAAGCTATGTTTTTTTCAAAAGTTAATTTCATTATTTTCTTAAAATATTAGTTGTACCCACATGGCTTTGCCTGTGAATAATAAATACCTGTGAATATGAATAATGAATTACAATGGTTATGTTTTTGTTTCTCAATTAAAATAGTTTTAAAACACTAGATATCAGGTATGATGTTCAGCTAAATATTTAATTTTAAAAATCTAATTAGAAATTTTAATATACAGCGTTGAAGTATTGTCCGTCCTTCTTTTGTACACCTATCTTTTGACTGTACAACTGATATATAATAAATGATAGTTATAAAATAGAAATTGTTACTTTTTTTTAATAACAGTAAATAATGTCACAGGTTTCCAGGATAAGCTGTCTTAAATGACCAGGCTTTATAAAATGTTAAACAAAACAAAATTCAAAAGGTAGAAAGCAAATTCAAAAGGCAGGAAAACAGATGTAGACATTAAATATAATACCTCATGTGATGAATGTACTCATTGGAGAACATTCACTAATAAAACATCATTTGATGAAAATACTAAATATGAAAGATTTAATGCCCTTCACAATGGCTTTAAAAAAATGCTGGTAATGGGATGCTGGAGGTCATTCCACTGCAAATCAACAGGCATCGGTACTTAAACATCTCTCATTTTCTTTTTTTTTGTGTTTGATCTTTATCAAAAGTAATTTGAACTACAAAATTTTAGACTATTTGGACATTTAGTTTTTGTGTTATAGAAGACACAACGCCTCTATTTCGCCTCATTTCTTCGGCTAGCTACATGAACATGAGTCATAGTATCACAGGCTTAACTGAGCCAATGGTGATATTTATATAAAGATGAGCTGTGCTGCTGTATCAACAGCAATTCAGCACTTGTTTTTTCCTCTTGATCAATGTTTTTCTGTGTTATTAACACAAGAACAGGTATGGCGATGTTTGTATTTTGTAAAAAGAGTGCTAAACTGAGCCTTGCGACTATAGAACAAAGATTAGTAACTTTACACCATATAAATAAATCTGTCAAATGTAACAAAAAAAATACCATATTTCCGACATGTTGTACTAAGTAGGCCTAATCTAGTTTGTTTTATACAGCACGGTATAGTAAAAAATTCTTTAAGCATCATTTATACAGCCTTATGACTATTTATTTGTGCAGTCAATTTATTCGCTTTATTTGGCCTAGGTTCTGGTCCTGCGGTGATTGAACTCTAGTTCCAGTTGTCTGAAAATTAACACAGGAGTTTACTGTATTAATTTTCAAAATTCAAAAATGTAGCACAAGATTTACTGTATTTTGTCCTTATAATGGCTCTAATTCAAAAGACTGAAACTAGACCATTTTATTCAGAGTTTGAGCTTTAATTTCATATACAAGATATTATTAAAATTAAAAAAAAAAAAAATAGCATGGCTGGACAGCCACTGAACAGATGAACACTGACACCAAGATGGCTGCGATATCCCCACCCCTAGCGTCTACAGAGCAAAATGTAACCGACTTTCTGGATAGCCCTCGTACATACATAAGTAAATTTATGAATACATTTAACCATAGTGTGAACATTCTAATATAAAGGCCTAAAATTGTTAAAGTACAATTTATATACTATTTTGTAAACATAAGCAATATAAATCAAAATGAATGAACTTCCATAAAGAAATAAAATAATTGAATTGCGACACATTAAAAAAAACACCAATCTCAAATATATGTTAAATAGTTTTGTTAAAATAATGAAGTTATTAGACATATATATAAATAATTTGTTTACCTTCATTAAGTTGAAGAGATCTATGTTGCTCAAAATGAACTGCAGCCTTTTCTATATTTGCACAGGTAAAGCTACATGTATGTCCCATACATTTGTAAAAGTGGCGTAGTTTTGTAGGTATCAACATTTCTTTATAAGATGCAACCGATTTTAAATCACCGACAGATTTTCTGAATTCCTTTGTTTTAGTGGCAGATTTTGTTGATTTATTGCCTGTTCTTCCTTTAAGATTTTTTTGTTCGGCAAAAGTAGTCTGGTTGGTTACATTTTGTTTTGAAATATCAGCTTCAGTATTTTCAGTCCCTAAATATCCCTGATCATAAAGGTTGATACACGAATTAACAGTTGACAGAGTTATATAATTCTGAGATAAGTTATCATTACCAGTGGTCTCAGCTGGAGATGGTAATGTTATGTATTTCTGTGGTGAAACGTTGGGACTGGTATTTATAGGTGTGAAATTGTATTGAGAAATATTATTACCAATTTTTACAGGGATTAAATTACATGACTGCGAATTTAGCACAGATTCATCAATAGGTATCAATGTTATAGATTGATTTGTAGAAGACTGTGGAATTAAAGTTATGTAATTTCCAGAAAGTTTATTTGATACAGTCGAATTATCCGAGCACTCATTTGATTCTTCTACATCTTGAGGAAACTAAAAAATAAAAAATTAATATTAACATCTCTAGATTAAAGTAAGGGATCCAGTTCAGATTAAAATGCCCCTGAAAAAGATTTTTGAGAATTTAAATTAACTTACATCAGTTGCGGATTCAGGATCAAGACTGACTACACTCTCTATTCTTAAGAAATTGCAGGCATCGTCTTCTACAGCTGGCGAATGTGCTCTAACAGCTGTAGGTTCTGGAGGTTCCGTAGATTCTATTATCTGACAATCTGTAGATTCTATTATTTGACAATTGATCCTCTCATAACAATGTATATCTAAAACAAAAATGTATATTAATAATAAATTATAGATTTATAAATGTTTTTAATCTGCAGTAAATCAATTCAGGTTACTGCAGGAACATGTTCCAAATTTTTAGAGTTTGTAATGTATCCATGAAACACAAGACCTAAATTTTTTTTTATAAATACCAAATTACTTTGTAAACATTGTACTATTAATGTGAACTTATTTCTGGATTTAATTTATAAAAAAAAAATTGAATACAAAATTATTATTATTATCATTTATTACAAAATTACTTTTATATAAAAATATACATACATATATATATATATATATATATACATATATATAGCGCACATACAGGAAAAAGATGCTCGGTTGGAAGGTCCCAGAGAATGAAATCCCAAAGAGAGCAGGGGTAAAATGGACGGAGGAGCGGAAGAGGATCCATGGGGACAGGATGAGGGAGGTGTGGAGGATTAGAAGGAACAAGACATGAGTCGGAGTGCTTTGCGTGATCCAACAGGGTCTATGCGCAAATAATAATAATAATATATATACATTTACCATTCCTTAAACATTCCCTCTTTATAAATGTCATTCATTAGGATATGCCTCCAGAGCAAGTATTTGCCTCCGCTTCGAGTTTTGACCTCCACGGATGCAAGAAGTCAGGTTCACAGAACGCTGGAATATTTGGGTTTAGAGAACTGTGACATGTTATAAGCGGTGGTGTTGGAATGTATTAGATTCATTGCAAACTTTAAAAAAATATGAAATATTAAAGTTTCTAATGTATTATAAATGCGAGCAGAGTGATATTATTAATACAATACTTTATTGTATATGAATGCATATTAAATTTCAATTTTTCGAGTGAAAAATGCAAAGTAAACTGTGCTTTTTCCTAGGTTGAGGATACATCAGTGTTGACAACCATAATGTATTTTGTTCATTTGTGTCTGGATTTTTCTATTAGAAAAAGTAATTTAATAAAGAATTGAGATGTAAAAACAAATACAAGTTTTGAAATACATTGACAAAATATTGTTACGGGCCAAAATTCTGTTGGATTGAAGAAAACAGGACTGGAAGAAGGTTAGTAAACCCATGAGTGTGTTACTGCAATTTTAAGATTTCACATTATGTATAACTTAGAATATTAACAATTATTGTACATGACAAATAGTTGGAGGACCAACAATAACTTTTATAATAATTACTAAATTAATAATAGTAAACTGAAACTAATGTATCAGTAATAAATTTTTACATATCACTAAGATATCAGTTTATTTCTAATATTAAAGTAGGCTACTTGGTTGTAACATTGGTAGATCTAGTAATATTTTGCAAATATCTAAATAATATGCCTATGTCTACTTACAGACCAAAGAAAAACTTACAACTAAGCATCATAGTCTAAATATATTTTTTTTCTTGTACCTACTACTGTAATGGGGTGAGGTTAGTCTAAAGTAGGTTTTTATGTGAAAGTGAGAATATATTTACAGAAAAGTACAAACTATTCCTAAAGCTAACAGTACAACTTATAAACTGTATTAAGCTCTGTAAGGATATAACATACTTTCTTCTCTTATTTATATGATGGAGAAAAGATAAGTTATTTGTGCATTTAATATGCCTCAGGTATAATATAATTATACAATATTTTTCCAAAAAATTAAGTAGGCCTAATATTAACCTACACACAAATATTAAGTAACGATTTTATACAATTAACAGAAAAATTATTACATTTTTACATTACATTGACCATGGAGGATTTAAAGTGCAAATTAGTCAGTAATCAATTCACTGCAAGTTTTTGAAGTAGCAAGATGATCGACACTAAATAATTGTGAAGTTTTTTAACAGTCGTTTTTTAGTTTAAAATGTAGCAATATTTGTAGAATTCACAAGAATAATTTAGTGTTGTTACCAGCATGTTATTCAATATAAACTAAAGGCAGATATATAGCCTAATTTTTAAATTTCATTTCTACATTTCACACAAAATCATACTAGTTAGGCTAGGCAATTTTTAAAACAAAATATAGTTTTTATATAAAATGATGATTACTTACTATAATTTTTACCTAACTATTTTTAATTTCAAAACTATATTTCACACAAACCCATATTAGACTAGTTAGGTCATTTTTTTGTCTTTTATTAATTTCCACAAAATGACATTTTGGATTTTTATATATATATGCCTATACATTTAATTAAATTAAGTGTTTTGGCAAAAAAATATTCAAAAGTCAGCTGAGGGATAAGTATATAATACACATTTATGAAAAGTTAGTATGGTTTAAAATAGCTAGTGAATAAACTAATCCCAGGCTTACGGTATTGAGGCTATATCCTTTCATAAAGAACTAGATAAACTTTAATGACTTCTACAAATTCAGTATAAAATCAAAGTTTCTAACAACACCATATTTTGATTTAGTTTTGCTTTGATGTTTCCTAGGATACATCTATTATATAGCTTACAATACGTAGATATAAAATGTGTACATTAATATAAAAATTGAACAGTTTGGATTGTAATTGCCTCTCGGGTATGTCTGACTTTTCGGAACTTGCGCAAAAATTGTGATTTTACTATTGTTTTGCTTTTATTTATGCTCTGTCATTTCGTTAAGATATATTAACCCATGGAAGATTAACTTTATAATGATAAATTATGATTTTTAGTGATAACAAAATTAATTGGTTTTATGTATAGGGAAATAGAACTTTACAGTTTCGGTATATTTGTAGGTGATAAAACTTTAGAAACATAAAACATAACCTCAACACCTCAACTATATACGTGTATAGAACTTCAGTAGTACTCTGTTTGGTAAAAGATTTAGACTGGATGCAATATCTAAACCTGCAATATATTTCTGCAGGCAAACGACATCCGGAGGCAACAATCCATGTTTGACAAACAAATGTTTTATGCTAGCCTTACACCTTGCCACCAGCACGCAATATTTGATGAATTACATAACAAAAAAATGTATTATACATTAGAGCATATTGGAATAAATGCGTTGAATCTGTTATTTTGAACATATACTAAAATGGGATGATACATATATCTTTACAATTAGCTGAGATATAAGGCTGTAAATGTGGAGGCAATATCTAAGGATGTTGGACACGGAGGCATCGTTTAATGAATGATATAAATATATACATACATACATATATATACACACACACACACACACACACACACACACACACACACACACACACACACACACACACACACACACACACACACACACACACACACACACACACACACACACACACACACACACACACACACACACACACACACACACACACACACACACACACACACACACACACACACACACACACACACACACACACACACACACACACACACACACACACACACACACACACACACACACACACACACACACACACACACACACACACACACACACACACACACACACACACACACACACACACACACACACACACACACACACACACACACACACACACACACACACACACACACACACACACACACACACACACACACACACACACACACACACACACACACACACACACACACACACACACACACACACACACACACACACACACACACACACACACACACAACACACACACAAGGTCGTCAGAAAGAAAGTTCCGTTTGGTAATAACATTAAATTGTGTATAGATACAGAAAAATTATTTTTATTGCACAAAATTCTACAACTCTTAAACTACTTTTCCACATAACTGCCGAAATTTTGCAGGTATATGTCATAGTGTGGCACAAGTTTTTGTATATCTTCTTCATAGAAGTTTGCCGCCTGTGTCTTCAACCAGTTGGAAACATTTTCTTTCAGCTCTTTGTCATTGTTGAAGTGTTGACTGCCAAGGAAAGACTTGAGATGTAAGAACAGATGAAAGTCGCTAGCAGTGAGGTCAGGGCTGTACGGAGGATGGTCAAACACATCCCAGCCAAATCCCTGTAGGAGGTTTTTCGTCACATTTGCATTGTGTGGTCGTGTGTAGTCGTGAAGAAAAACAACACCTTTTGACAGCAATCCTCGGCGCTCATTCTGTATTGCGCAGCGCAATTTCCTAAGTGTCTCGCAATAAACATCTGCTTTGATTGTTTGATCACGCAGTAAGAAATCAATGAGTAAGATGCCTTTCCAGTCCCAGAACACTGTGCACATCATTTTTCGAGGTGTCAAGATTTGTTTCGGCTTAACCTTTGCTGGGGATGAAGTGTGCCTCCATTCCATTGATTGCCGCTTACTTTCAAGGGTGTCGTAAGAACCCCAAGTTTCATCTCCTGTGACTATCTGTCAGAAATTCTTCGCCGCCTTCATCATAACAGGTCAAAAACTGAAGTGCACTACCCATCCGGTGTGTTTTGTATTGCTCAGTAAGAATCGTTGGTACCCAACGTGAGCAAAGTTTACGAAATTTCAGTTTTTCGGTAACAATTTCATGAATTAGTGATCGTGAGATTTGGGGAAATTCCATAGCGAGCACAAATTGTAAACTTGAGGTTTTCCTGGATCTTGTCATCAATCGCGTGAACCAGTTCTTCTGTAACCAAAGATGGATGCCCACTTCGTTCTTCATCGTGCACTTCACTACGTCTTTCATTGAACTGTCGGACCCAGCTTCTCACCATTGAAACACTCATCGCATTTTGTCCGTAAACTTCGCAAATTTGCTGATAAATTTCAATTGGTTTCACTTTCCTAGCATTCAGAAAACGAATCAAAGACCTGATTTTACAAGCGGCGGGATTTTCAATCAACACCAACATTGTAAACAAGCACAACAAAGCGTACATGGCTGACAGCGATCTCAAAATGGCGCATGTTTCTTCGCCTTGATACAGAGCGTCTACCGCGCATGTGCGGAACTATGATCGCAGCGCTGCAGCGTAGAGAAATTGATACGGAACTTCTTTCTGGACGTACCTCGTACACACACACACTAGGTGTGTTCAGAAAGAAACGAGAATTTTTAAATTTCGCGGGCTTGGAGAGTCCGATTGTCAAACATTTTTTTTATTATGTTGGTATACATGCCCTTGAAGTATGATAAAACTTTCAACTGTATTCATTGTTGACTTTGTCTGTGACAGCCACTAAGGTTAGACGTGTTTTTATGAGCTCGGTGATTTTTGTTTGTTAATAGAAATGGATCAAAGAATTTGTATCAAATTTTGCGTAAAAAATGGAATAAAGTATAACAAAGTGTGTGAAATGTTAACAAAGGCCTATGGTGAGTCTGCTATGAGAAAAGCAAGAGTTTACGAGTGGTATAAGCGTTTCCAAGAAGGCCGTGAAGACGAAGATGATGAACGCCCTGGACACCCCAGCACATCAACAACCAATGAAAATGTGGAAAAAGTGAAAGAAATGGTTATGAACACAATTAGAGAGGTCTCTAATGAATCACAATTAGAGAGGTCACTGATGATGTTGGCATATTGATTGGATCATGTCATAACATTGTTTCCAATGTTTTGTGTATGAAACGTGTAGCAGCAAAATTTCTTCCAAAATTGTTGAATTTATAACAAAAACAGCGGCGAATAGAAGTTGCTCAGGAGTCACAAAATGAAGTCAACGACAATGCAGAATTACTGAAACGTATTATAACAGGTGACAAAACATGGGTTTATGGATATGACGTCGAAACTAAGGCTCAATCATCCCAGTGGAGGCATTCTGGCTCGCCTAGACCGAAAAAGGCTTGACAAGTGCGGTCGAAGCTCACTCTGTACTTCGATATTAATGGCTTAAAAACGTGGAAAAAGTGAAAGAAATAGTTATGAACAATTCTACATTGATGGTTATGAACAACATCATGAATTCCTGCAACCAGGTGAAACGGTCAATAAGGAGTACTACCTACAAGTTCAACGCCGTTTGCGTGAAACAATCCGAAAAAAACGCCCGGATCTGTGGAAACAATTCATGGGTTTTGCACCACGATAATGCACCCACACTGTATGAATGAGGTACATTCACACCTCATTGCTTGTTCGTGAATTTTTGGCCAAAAACAGTACTGTAACGATGCCCCAGCCTCCATATTCGCCAGACATGGCTCCGTGTGACTTTTTCCTATTTCCAAAAATAAAGAGAAGCTTAAAGGGCCGTCGTTTTACAGCCGTAGGTGACATTAAAAGCGCATCGCTGAAAGAACTTAAGGCTATCTCAAAGATTGAGTTTGAGAAGTGTTTCGAGGATTGGAAGAAGCACTGGCACAAGTGCATAATCTCCAATGGGGAATATTTTGAAGGCGACAACATCAATGTAGAAGAATAAATAAATATTTTGTTCAAAAAATTAAAATTCTCGTTACTTTCTGAACACACCTAGTATATATATATATATATATATATATGGTATGGTATGGTTTGGAGGATGTCGCTTTAAAAAAACAACTTTTATTAATTACAATAAGACTTTAATATTCACTTAAAACTTATTATAATTATTTAAGTTCGTCTCATATGCATTGAGATGCGAACTGAGTGAAACCTCGATTAACACTGAGCTCCCGCTCTTTCTTCTCTAGGTACATGAAAATGCTTACCGTGACAAAAGCCAAACTGTCGGCATTAAATATAGCTAAGACTGAGCTTCTGCTCTTTCTTCTCTAGGTACATGAAAATGCTTACTGTGTTAAAAGCTAAACTGTCAGCATTAAATATAGCTAAGTCTAACACTAGCACTAAGTCTAACACTAAATCTAGCAAAGTTTACAATAATTGTTTATATAACTCCTCCATCCCTAAACAAAACTTCCGGGGTGGTTGAATAGCAACTTCCTCGAAGTTCTTCCAATTAGCTTCTTAGACGCCAAGTATAGTAGTCCTCCAATAAGGCGATGGTCCAAACACTGATGTGCTGTGTGATGGGTGAATTCCGATCAATTCTGGAGACAGTATCTAGGTTGATCCTGTCGAGTTCTAGCTTCTTTATTATTGTAAAGAACAGTATTATTGTTGAGCTTTATTACCCCTTAAGGATTGATAACTCACAGTCAAATTGTAAATGCGATATTACAGAATGAGCAAAAGTATTTGGAATTAACTCCATTGTTACAATTGATACTTAACTGTTACTTAATTGTTACTCTACTGTTACAATGGTTACTTAATCCAAAGACTACAGAACTAAATACTAACAAGTATTTTACATTTGGTGTAATTGTTACAAATTCTGATCATACTTAGTTGGTAATGTTGGAACGGTTTGTTTGGAATAATTTGTTGTTTTTAAACTGGAAATCGTTTGTAAGCATACTGAGTGCTTCTTCAAGTGAGGTGGGGTTTTTGGTTCTCATGAGGACCCTAGCGGTTCCTGAAGTCCCCTTAACAGAACACGTAATGCTAATTTTTGTGCATACTTGCATAGAACCTCCCTAGCGGATGGTTCTCTGTTTTAAAAAAATGCTATCTGTAACTTTAATAGCTTTTGAATCTTTTCATAAAATTTGAAAAGTGATTCCCGTTTTCTTGCTTTAATTCTGCCATTTCAAGATTCAAAGTAAAACAATCCTTCTTATCAAAATAACTAGTCAGCAAAATTATTTTTACATCTGCCCAAGCATAAGTATTAGAATTAACTACCATTTCAAGAGCTTGCCCCTTTAATTTTGATAATATGGACGATAACAAATATTAATTTTGGAAATCTTCTAAATTATCAGCTACAAAGAATTTATTGACCATTTTATCACATATTGTGATGAATCTATTAAGCATGGTTGGTTCTCCGCTAAACTCTGGAATCATGTCCAGGTATTCTTTCTTCAGTGTTGGGATAGACATTGTAATATTTAGTTATTACTACACACAAAAATAAATCAAAATTAAAATTAAAAATCAAATTATAAAATATAATACTTATAAAATAATGCTACAAATTATTTATGATAACCTATGTTTGGTTTATCTTTAAAAATATTCAATTGATTCAATTAACAAATTGATCTTTGATATTTAATTATTTTGTTTGTTAATTATTTAATAAAATTGATGTAACATACATTCGTAGGTATATAGTATACAAAACTATTTTGTGGGATCTACTTACAATAAGATCCAAAATACTTTGCTCATTTTACGCACTTGCCACGAAAAATTCGCACAAACACTTCACTTCACTTCGGATGTAGATGTTCACTCTACGGTTGCAAATATTCACTTTGCCGGTTGGTTGTGTTCAATTTAATAATATACACTTATTAAATTGAACGGTTGGTCTTTTGTTCGACACTTCGGTTAACAGTTGAAACTGAAGAAAAATTATATGCACTAATTTTCCCGAAGTGTCCTACCGACTGCGCCAGTTATGGTATGGTTTCGAGGATGTCGCTTTTTAAAAAAACAACTTTTTATTAATTACAATAAGACTTTAATATTCACTTAAAACTTATTATAATTATTTAAGTTCGTCTCATATGCATTGAGATGCGAACTGAGTGAAACCTCGATTAACACTGAGCTCCCGCTCTTTCTTCTCTAGGTACATGAAAATGCTTACCGTGACAAAAGCCAAACTGTCGGCATTAAATATAGCTAAGACTGAGCTTCTGCTCTTTCTTCTCTAGGTACATGAAAATGCTTACTGTGTTAAAAGCTAAACTGTCAGCATTAAATATAGCTAAGTCTAACACTAGCACTAAGTCTAACACTAAATCTAAATCTAGTTTAATAAACTTTATACAATAATTGTTATATATATATATATATATATATATTTCTACTTCCCACGATTGTGGTCCTAGCGAGTATCATTTTACCTGTAATTGTAGTCCTCTAGGACTACAAATCTGGACCACATTTGGGGTGTCAAAACACTGTCATTTGTGGTCCCATTACGTTGCAGCAGTTTTCGCAGTATTTAGTTTCTTATTTCCTGCGTTACCAGTTTGCCTGTGTTATCTCTCATTAGATTGCTACTTCTCCGTAGTAGTGTTCGCCTATCAAGACCAGCAGTGCTGATCAGACTGTGTTTTTGAAGTTACCATGTCCAGGAGAGTGAATTCAGTTTTCCAGTTGATACCAGGTAAGTTTAAAATTTAACTATTCTTATGTTTTAATCAAATACAAAATAATTTTGATTCGCTTAAAAATTTACTATTGTTGTAAATTTATATTGTTGTCATGCAATTATTATTTATGTCAACTAAATATTTATCTTAATGTAATTCATTACATTAATGGATAATTTTGTAATTATAAATTTTGTAATTAACCAATTTTTAATGGTTATTTGGGTTTTTCACTCACATTATTAACAGTTTTAAAATCTTTTAGGTACAGTATGTGGTGTACTTTTAATAACATGAGCATAATTAGCACTAATGTACACACGTACAGTAATCGGTCATTTACGCTAGAGTCACGTTTACGTTTTGAGTAAGCCTAAATAATATATAAAAATATTTTATTATATTTTTGGATCCTCCAAGTCCAAATAGTCTGAATAAAAATTCCTATTTTTTGACCTCAAGGTCCTCCTTTTTTAAAATTGTTTATAAAAAGCACAAAAATATAGGCCTATATTTTTTCTTTCAAACAATCACGTTTATTTTATTGGATATTTGGTTGCCAAAATATATTTTTATAAATAAATTATAAAAATAAATTATTTTATAGTAATGAATTAGTGCGATTTAAAATGAATACCATCATGGTTTAGCATTTTAGTGCTTTTTTAAACCACAAGTGTTTGCTTAGTCTCCAAGTATTTCGAATAAGTTACAAGTATATGTCACATAGGCCTATAGGTAAAATTACAAAGTTCAGTTGGTAACAAAACAATTAAAATTATTAAGCTAGCCTTAATAAAAAGTAAAAAAATTGCTAACTTAACCTACAAATTTCCTAACAACTGGTAGAACTGAATGCAGGTCATACAATTCGGTAAAACATGGTTCTGCAGGTGTTTGAAAATATTTTAAAAAGATCAAACTAGGTCAAAACGATTGCAAGGGATGGTAATTAAACTTGTTTTAATTAATGTTTTATTTAATCGTTTAGAGGTATTTGTGTATTATAGTAAACCAAACACTCCTTCAGTATTGTACAAGTCAATGGTTTCTACGGTTTCATTCTTGTAGTAATACAGTGATCAACTTAGCTAACAATAAAACTCACTTCCTTTTTTTCATAAAACTTATTAACATAGTCTTGTAATATCAGAAATGAGAGTTGATTAAAAAACGTTGTACGTCATCGTTTGTAGACACATCACACCGAGCCATACTAAATAAATACAATGTACGCCGTTTTTCATTATACACAGCTTATAAAATATCTTGTAAAGTATTTGCAGCATAAATTTCTATACACTTTTGTGTAGTTTTAAAAATGTCGCTACATCAGTTGTTTAAAAAGTTATTAACACATTATTATTTAAATTATTACACAAAAATGTGTGTAGTTTGAAGCTAATTGAAAAATCAGTTATACCCAATTGTATGGCTCACATTTAGTACAAATACATTTATTTTATTTCATTAATTCAAACAAGTTTTTAACTAGCCTAGTTCATTCAAAATTGGTATAGAATCTGAATGTTCTTAACATTCAATAGATTATATGAAAATGTAGCCCAAACAATACCTAAAATGGTAAAAGTAAAATTGATATGGCCTGATATTCATACATATGTAAAAAATCTTTTCCAAGTAGTTTAAAATTTTATCATTCTGTTAAATTTATACCTTTATTTTTTAATCAATTCACGAGAGAAATTATATTCCCTGATCTTGTTTTTTTTAGAAAACTTTGCCTAGGCTGAAATGTACTTTACTGGCTGAAATGTAACTTAAAATTCAGTATTTTCACCAAATTAGTCTAAAAGAGGCTCAAATCTGCAATTTGAAGCTCTAAATTATACACTGTTTACTCCAAGCGTATTTTAAAATCCTGCCAATATTTATTAGCCCTCCAAAATAATTTAATCTAGAGCCACCTATGTGTTTAACTATCAATAGGCCTAAAACATTTAAATGCAACAAAACCTGTTTGTGTCCAAATGTCATAAACATTCCTCCTAAAGTCTTTTATTTAGGGATCATTCACTTGGTAGAAACTTTTTTTAGCATTACTTAATTTGTGTTTAATCCAAGGTAACATTACAAATTACAGGGTGACACTCAAGCGGGAATAGGCCATGAATTTAGGTTACAGTGAAAAAATTGTGATTAAATTGTGAATTTCACCTTAAAATGTGAAAATCTCTTAAATTTCACTGAGTCTTAAAACTTTATGAACGATAAAATCAAACAATAAACTACTATGTGACTACAGTTGCGTATGATCTGATATAAAAGTGTACTAAGATAGTACTACGCTACCAAATTCCTGATTCAGTGCACTTCAGTCTTAGTGGTCCACCAGTCTCGATTCCAAGAATGCTTTAAACGGATAGCAACGTAGGATTTTACAGATATGAATATGTTCTAAGGTTAACCATTAAGAAAAAATCAGAGTTTTTTTTATAAGTTATGTAGCAATATTTTGTTTGCCCATTAAAAAGTAAGAAAAGTCTGATTTTTTTTCTGCCAGCAATTAACTCATTAAGACCATTGTTACCGTATCACATTGTTTCATTCTTTGTGTATATACAAGTTTTATTTCTTGTTTTAAAAATATAATATTGGTTGTACCATATCAAATTATTATTTTTAAAAAAACCAAGATGCACATATTGCATTTATTGTCCTCGCTTTGACTTCGAGATGTCTGTGTTTGCAAGTGTAACATATTAGGCCTACTATGAAATAAATATACCTAAGGACAAAAATTACAATTTTAAGAAAATGATTGGTCATAATAACAAGAAAGGCATTATCCATTTGTTATCCATTATCAGTAATAAGAATCTATTACTGATGAATGTAAGAAGACTGGAAAATTAAGTCAACGAACTAAAGTCTACTTAAGTGACATTTTCATTGCGGTACATAGATCCAAGTTATGGGGTGTATCTTAATAATCAAATGAATTCCACAGAGTAAATCTGAAATATCGTGGAATGCATCTTGATGAATGCCTTATGTGGAAGCATCATGTATGTAAGAAAGCAGAGCAAATCAAACAAAAAACTGCATGATTCGTATTGGCTGATGAGACGGAAATCTCAGTTGGCCTTGTACCATAAGAGATTATTGTACATATCAGTAATTAGGCCTATTTGGACATATGGTGCTGAACTTTAGGGATGTGCAAAACCCTCAAATCTACAGATTATCCAGCAAGTACAAAATCTTATTGTTCGTGCATTGACAAATTCAAGATGGTACCAGAGGAATGATTACCTTCATGCAGACCTAGACTTGAAGTATGCAAAGGAGATAATACAAGACTGCGCCTCTTGGCACAAGAAGAGACTACATCAACATTGGAACGTCGAAGCCATCCAACTCTTAGATGTGGAATTGGACATGAGATGACTTAAGCGTCATAAGCCACATGATTTAGTTCACTAAGTCCAATACATATTATAGATCAATTATATGTATTACTCATTTAATCTGTAAGATTAAGATTGTAATAAATAAATAAATTAATTAATTAATATTTGTGTTATTAATTAATTAATAGTTGTTTAAGATTAAAGTTGTATTTCTTGAATTATTTTTCATTTGAAATAATTCTTCTTAATCTCGGGTTATTGGTTCGTTGGCATTTTTAAATTTAGGTTTACTATTTTGATGGGTTTATATGGCCCATATAAACCCATCACCCATATGGCAGTGAAACTTGCATGTACAGTCATAAGATTTAAAAAAAAAACTTTTAAGCCAGAGGTTAATAATAGTAATAAACTTTCTATTATTAGTGACCAACAGCTGAATTAGCATGTACAATCGGAGAAATTAACTTGAGTAAAAGTCTATATTACTGTTCAACAGCTAAATCAGCATGTACAATTGGAGAAATTAATTTGAGTCAGATTCTATTTGATTTACCAACAGCTAAATCAGAATATATAGTTATGCTATTATTAAATTTATTATTAATACCGACAAACAGTGATAATTCAAGCGTGTACAGCTATTGGTCAACAGAGATAATTCAACTTTTGCAAATAGTGTACCTACATTACCACTAGCACCAAGAATATTTTAAAATAATAATCCTTTAACATGTTTATAGTACAAAATATTTAGGTGTTTTCTTTAACAGATATATGAGATGGACTGATCACATAATTAATTTACATAATAGAACTAAGTATTTGGCATATGTGTTTGTTAAATTAAAAAAGATTATGTCAAGTAAAACTATATTAAAAATATATTATGGGCTTTTCAACAGTATTGCCACATACGGTATAATAGGCTGGGAGCAGCATATTATAATGCTCCTTGCCATTACTTAATTTACAAAAAAGGATATTAAAAATAATAAGTAATGCTGCTGAATTTCAAAAACATATACTAAACGTAAATCTGAGTTATATTTTGACAGCGTTGTTAAGAAATTATTATAATTTAAGCAATGAATTTATAAATAGTAACAGTATCACAAGGCTGTATAACCTACTGTATATTTGGTAGACTGGTAGAAGCTGGTAAAAAAAATAATATATACACAGCTATTATGTATTTTAATAGACTGACAAATGACCTAAAAGCTATTTCAATATAAGTAAGGACATACTAAAAAATAAATTGAGAGTAGCTACTCCAAAATGCACCATTACCATAGTCACTAATTGGAAAGAATTACATAGTTATATTCTATTCCAATATTATTGGATTGTACTAATCAAGTCAAGACCTTTCGTTTTATACCCCACTTGATAAGTTTCAAAGAAAAGAAAAATATTTTCTGGCCCATAACTTGGGTTATCAAGCAGCCGTTGTGCATTTTTGGGGCTTGAAATTTTTTATATGTGTAGTGTCTCATATTTTACTCAAGTACTTAATTTCACTTTTTTTTTGTGTTTAAAGTCCGACTATTGTGCACACTTGGGCTAATGCAGACGATGGGATGATTTATAGCGTATGAAAATGCCAAGCCCTCGCCGGGAATCAAACCCGGGTCCTCAGGGTGAAAGCCCAGTAAGCTATCAACTAGGCTACCAAGGCAGCTGTACTTAATTTCAAAGCTCAATGACTATTTGTTAAGAGGATAAAAATAATTTACAAAAATCGCAAAAATGACCCCCATGGGGCCCCTGGTGTACCAAGGGAGTTCAAAAACTAATCATCAAATGCCCTTCACATCATATGCGTTTTTATCAAATTTTGTCAAAATCGGACAAAGTGTTCGGGAGTAATCGCGTAACAAACAAACCAAAAGCCAGATCATCGAGTTAAAATATCGGCCTCACTTCCTTCCGTCAACAAATATATACAGAAATTAAAGTAAAAATGGATCTAGCCTATAAAGAAGTATTGAACAGTTGTGTTCTAATACATCGAAAATATAGCATAAGAAGTAGTTTACCTATGAACTGGTACATTTTTAGTAAATTGATTTAAGCGGGAAAAGTAATTTATCTATGTGATAGTTATAAAAGCTCTTGAAAAATCCGTAAAGCATATAACAAACATATAAGAATTAAATCGTATAAAAATTAAGATGTTAATTATTATATTCAATCTACAAGCCTAAACTATAAAACCAGTGCTGGAAAGTAAAGTTAATAATCACAAGCGTGTTAATAGATTGTATATCTTAATTGAAAAGAGTGTATTCATTTTTTTAACAGAAATGTGACAGTTGGAAAAAGATAACTTTGGTAAATTAAATATAGATGCAAATGCTTGAATTATCGCTGTTGGCTTAATAATAATTTGGCTACGGTCGTATATTTTTTCTCATTATTTATTTATTTACTGGTACAAATTTTCCATAGAAGGTAATAAATTACCTGTACACGGTACAGTTTATTACAAAACAATCATACATAGTATATCTTAAAACTGAAACCAAAAAACTAAATCCAAACCAAATTCTAAGTCCTACAGTACCTTAGAAACCATAACCAATAACTTATTTCAACTGATAACTTATAATGATATAAAAGTATTCACACAACTTCTGCACGCCGATGTAATTGGCCCGTAGTGGTATTCAAACAGCGTTTAAAAGCCGATTATATTGATTAGTGGCGGTCAAAGGACTAAATATTAAATGAAGAAAATTTTTATTCAGATTTTTGTTTTAACTCAGATCTAGCTAAAAATGTGATGGTCAAATTCGGCCCGCAGACCCTTATTCTTAAGATATACAATAACACCACCAGATTTATTTATTCTGGTGTTGTTTACAAAGTATGTATAGTCTGGTATACTGACAAAACTAATATCATTTAGCCATGCTTTGGAGCACACAATAAAAAATAAGTAATATATTATATACAAAGGTTTAAATGATAGTAAATGTGTAATAGCTACTTTTATCGATTTGAGTAAGGCATTTGATACAGTCAATCATGAAATTCTTTTGGACAAATTATTTTTCCTTGGTGTTAGAGGTAATGTGTTTCAACTTGTAAGAAGTTACTTGTCTGATAGCATTCAAACTCTTAGGGTAAAAAATACTAAAAGCTCTACCAAAATAATTGATATTGGTGTTCCTTGGTTCACCATTACATCAAATCATATCACTTCCAACAAGGCATAGTAGTTAAACCAAATAAAAGTTAATAGGAGGATTAGGTCAACTACATAATCGTCCACTGTAAATTAATATTATGAAGTTTATGCAATGGTTTTAAACAATTTAAATTACCTGTCAAACTGTTGTCTGGAATGACATTAATAGGCACACCTTGAGCCTGTTGAACCGTTAAGCTATTCTCAGCTGCAGGTGCTGATAATTTGTCCCCACTAAGACGTCTTACACGAAGTAGTGGTGTTTTAGGTTTAGGTGGCTCGTTTGTTACATGTCGATATAAATCTGCCAGAGGTATTACTGGTGGAGGAGGCCGAATACCGGCTGGATATAGACCTAGAAATATAACAAAAAAAATATATTAGAAACGGTTGCCATTCAATAATTTGAAAAACTCTTTAGTTTGTACTTAAACATTGGAACCTGAAGAAACTCGATAAATCATAAAACAATTTGGTTGCCTTAATAAATCATAAAATTACTCATTTGGTCGCCACAATGGGTTAAAAATTAAACCTATATTAAGCGCATTGCCATTTCTATGTAGTCTGAGGTGAGACTATAGTCAACCTTACAAAGGTTGGTCTATGAATGTCTAAACAAGAGTTTTATGGCTCCCAGCCAAACCCAGTACAACCTATTAAATCAAGCTTTGGGACCCGACTGACTGTAAACTCCTTTCTGCACATTCATGGCGCTCAGATGTATAAAAGCAGGCCGATGTGGCTTTAGAAGAGAACTCTCGTCAACCTAGCTCAAGAATATTGAGACTTCTACTTCCAACTCCCATCAGCAACAATCAGCAGTCTCTAGTCAACCTAGCTCGAGTATACTCAGCCATCTACATATGACTCCCATCAGGAATAGCAAGCAGCTTGTCAAACATAGTTCAAAAGTATTGAGCTGTCTAATTAATACAGTGGTTACTTTATATGTAACCACTGACTACTGTGAAAGAGGTACTTTGCCAGGAAGCAGATAATAAATAATATATTTTGGAATAATGAGCAACCTAAATCCTTAAGCTCAAAAATCTTGTGACCCATATCCTTCCGCTTGAGAATACTGAGTGGCCTGAATCCATAGGCTTAAAAATATTGAGTGACCTGAATCCATATGCTCGAGGGTATCAAATGATCCAAATCTTTAATCTTGAGAATACTGAGCAGTCTGAATTTTTAGACTCAAGAATACTGGAGTAAACCTAATCCTTAAGATTTGAAAATATTGAGCAGCCCAAATCTTTAAGCTCAAGGATATTAAACGACCTAAATCCTTACTCAAGAATTCCTAGGCTCAAGAATTTTGAATAATCCAAATTTTTTAGTTCAAGAATCCAGAGCAACTTTAATCCTTAGGCTCATGAATATTCAGCGACCTGAATCCTCAGGCATGAGAATACTAAGCAACCCAAATTCGCTTAAATAAACTGTGTGATTATTAGCACATGCTAAGCAGACCCTACTTAAAGTAGGTCATTAGAACAGCGAGGCCATGTAGTTGACAATCAGTTTTAAATATAGGGCCAAAAGCATTAACCCTGCAAATATTTTAGTTTCTATTGGAAAGCAACTTTTGGTGATAACTTTATGTGGGTAAGTAAAATTACCTAATGATTTTTTTCAAGAAGCCCACTAATGACTTAAAGCCTTTCCCTAAAGCGTGACCCCTGGAGCGAAGCCTTTAAAGCAGATAGCTAGAGTGCAATCTGGAATTGTGTTACAACTGGATGGGTTCTCACTTATACATATACATACATGAGCAGCACTATTTATTTGTTGAGTCATTAATCAGTAATGTATCGAATGACTGCACTACCTATTCATGTCAAACACATTTATTTATGATAAAATATAGTTCATGTGTTATAATATGGAAAAGCAATGTGACGAGAATTTCATTCACCAATGCCACAGAGCTGGTACACGAATATTATACAGCTCAACAGAAACGACACTGTACTTCACTGCATGAACTAAATAGTGAGAGAGGTATATGTTTGGATAAGGAAGCGACAGACGAAACCTAATGAATGAAAAACCTACTAAGTATTAATCTACTAACTAATCATTTTTCATGAACCTAAAATTTTCAGTTTTTTCATATTTTTCTCTACTTAAGGTTACACAACAGATTACTTCTAGATTTCTTTATTTCTATATGAAGTGCATATTTCAATACATAACAAAATGTGAAATACAAAGCGTTATACTCTTCCGATTGTAGCACTCCACAGGACTGACATGTCCTATCTTTTCTTGACATTTTACATCATTATCTATCTTATATCTTTCAAGTGCAAAATCATTTATGTAAAACTGTTAATCACAATAACGAATGTGTCATAAATCTCTTTCTCCTAGAGAAAAAAAAACTTTTGCCATCCACCATAATTGTCTTTCCTAGTCTTTTCAAAAATGAATTATCAAATGATTATAATACGCTTGGATCATAATTATGTTAAGTCCAATACATTTAGGTCAATTCCTTTAATAAGCAATGGACTACAAGGGTTAACCATGAACTTAACCTTGTTGGAATATGAGAAATTTGCCAATGACTAAAAATAGAAACAATTTTAATCAACATTTTATGTGATTTTTACCTCTTTAACTAGAGATGCTTATTATTCAATGCTTAATATTTATTATACATACTTATACAAGCCTGTTTGAAAATAAAAAAATCCTTTAACCCTTTGAATGTTGCAGCGATTTTTTATTTCGGCAACAAATCAAAGAACATAATACATACTGTGTATATAGAATTGGTGTTTTGCAAAAATTAAAAAAAGTGAATTTTTTTAGAACAAAAAAATCACATTTTGAACTAACTTTTGAGTCAAAACACTTTTTGGAGATTTCTTCAGTTATATAATGTCAAAAAAACATTTTTTTTTTTTGGCGTTTAACGTCTGACTATTGTGCACACTTGGGCTAATGCAGACGATCATGTCAAAAAACAATTTTTTTTTTGTCAAAAAACAAAAAATTATAAAGAAATCACATATTTTAGTACCATATCTGTGAAGATAATATAGCACTGTTATTACAAAATGATCACAAATATGATCAGAAAGAGATAAATGAGCTTGATTTCTTAAAAATGACATTATCATTGTAATATTTTCATATGCATCCATTTTGAAACGGATCTCTCATCCAAATTGAAGTGAGATTTAGAGGTACACAAGTCGTATAATAAGGAATAATACGAGGGTGGGGTGAAAAGTTTCCAACCTGACCAAGAAAAACGATGTTTTAAAATTTTTTTTTTGCTTTATTTCTTAACATAATCTCCATTGAGACTGATACATTTCTCATAATGATGTTCTAATTTAGTTATACCAGTTTTAAACGTAGATTCGTCAAGCTCCTCAAAATACTGATTTATAGCTTTAATCACTTCTTCATTGCTCCCAAATCTCTTACCGCCAAGCCATTTTTTTGGGTTAGGAAATATATAAGTCGCTGGGGGCTAGGACTGGAGAGTAGGGAGGATGCGGCATCAATTCGAACTTAAATTCATAGATTTTAACCATGGCAACACTCGACGAATGCGCTGGTGCGTTAACGTGATGAAACAAAATGTTTTCCCTCGCCAAATGAGGTCGTTTAATTTGTACCTTCTGCTTCAAATGTTGCAATAACTCTGCAGGGACCAGTGATAGTTTTACCCTTTTCAAGGTAATCAAGGTATATAATTCCTCTTGCATCCCAAAAAACAGTAGCCATAACCTTCTTTGCCGATAAAATTGTTTTTGCCTTCTTTGGAGTTGGTTCCCCTTGTCCAACCCACTGTTTAGACTGTTGTTTATTTTCAGGAGTGTAGTGGTTGACCCAAGTTTCATCAACAGTTATGGATCGACGCAAAAATTTGTTTGGATTACGCCTATACAGCGCCAAATTGTCGGTAGAAATGTTTTTTCAAAACAATTTTTGGTTGAGTGTTAGCAAATGCGGCACCCATCTTGCACACAGCTTTTCCATGCCCAAATGGTTGTATAAAATATTTCGCACACGTTCAGCTGACATCCTACAGATCTCAGCTATATCATGCACTTTCAATCTGCGGTCTTCCAATAATATTTTATGGATTTTGTCGATCATTTCTGGAGTTGTGACCTCAACGGGCTGTCCTGGTCATGGCTCGTCTGAGGTGCTCACACGACCCATTTTAAATTCAGAAACCCACTGCTTAATAGTTGAATATGATGGGGAGGTGGGTCCTAGTGTTGAATCCATCTCTTCTTTTATTTGTTTTGGTGTAAAACTGTTCCAATAGAAGTATTTGATAACAGCACGTTTTCCAATTTTTCCATTTTCACGAAAACATCAGAAGTGTCTTATTCAGTGTCCTCTTAAACATAAACTAACGTGGCGATTGGGCTGAAAGTGTGTATATATATATATATATATATATATATATATATATATATATATATAACTGTTAGGGATAACGCCACGCCACTCTAAAAGTAGACTTAGTGGCGTCATCTCTTGGTCAGGCCGGAAACTTTTCACCCCACCCTCGTATTAACAAGATGAGGAAAAAATATTATAACTAGGGATAATAATAATTAAGAATTATACTTACCTTTAGAAATCAAATTTGGTGCATCAACATAATTACTTTCTTTTGAAAGATGGCACTTGAGCATGTGAGATAGAGCAGAACTAAGAGCATAAAGAGGTTGTTTTTTATCTTCTTTGATAAAATTTATTTTACATTTCAAACATTTCCCATCCCAACAGTAAGCGTACGTCTGGTGAGTTATTATGTGTTCAGCAAAGACAACAAGTGAATTGGATACGAATGTACATTTAGGATGACATCGATACATAATGCAACTATCAGAAACAAATGCTTCCAAAGGACCTACTTGCAAAGGTAAAATATCTTCACAAACAACTGTACAATTAAAATTTGAAATGTGACTATACATTTCTTGAATAGACATTTCCAGTGAAGGCTCTAATAATAAAGTTTTCAAAAAATCACTGCTTGCAGGATCAACATTATCATCATCCATTATTGTAGTAGTTTCTATTTCCGACATATTCAAACTGTTATCGGGTCTATTTAAGGTGTCCTGAAGTCGGGTGATAGTGTTTGCCATAGGCTTATTTTTATTAGTTTCAGAAGATGCGTTTATGTCCACTGTACTTACTAAATCATCATCCAATTCAGAATGATCTGATCCTGACATCGCTAACTCATCTACATATCTCTGTAGTTCTGCTTCAAGTTCACCATTAGAACTGTCAGAATCTTCATCCAAGTTATTAACTAGATTGTTTTTTGTTATTTGCCCTTTGTCCTTACAAGACCGTTCTGGAAGGGTCCTTCTAGCAGGAGTTTCATTTTCCTTTGGCAAGTATTTATTAATAGGGTCTCCTACTTTTTCTCTTATCAAATAACTTTTATTTTTTGATGAAATGTTTTCAGTGCTTATGTCTTTCTTATCAAGTTTTAGGACATCACTGCTGTCAAACTCCGCTAGAGACAGCTTAGTTTTAATTTGATCCACAACTGAATCTTTTTGTGGTTTTGTTCGGTTTTTTAATTTTTTAACTACCGCATTCATTATACGCTCACGTTCTATATTCAATTCATAATTTTGTGTATTTATCTTTTCAAAACCGACAAACACTTTTAAATCAATTTCTTTTTCTTTGTTAGATGAAACTTCCTCTTCAAAATCATTCGCTTCCATACTAGGTTCATCGTTGGATAGGTCCACCTCTTTGGTGTCAATTTCTTCTGTAGAAAGTCTGTGATTCAACACGTCATCCTGTTCGATGTAACTTTCTTCAGCATTCACTTCATTTATTTCTTCCTCTTCTTGGTCTATAATCTTACTAACTTGAAAACCACCAGTTTCATCAGTATTTGTTTCTACATCCATTATAGTTATTTCTGTGGGATGTTCTATTTTTATTTCCAGAACGGGTTCATTAGTCTCATTTGAAGTTTGGATGTAACTTTCAGGATACAACTTTATGTCATTCTTAGTTTCCTCACTATTCAAGTCAGTATTAAAATATTCTTTATTAGATTCTAAGAATGGTTTTGATAAGTTAATTACAATTGCTTTTGGTGGTTTTGATAAATCACCATGTGCCCTGTTGATATGTTCCTCCAAATTTTTTGACAGTAATTGGACAAAGTTACATTCAGAACATAAATAACCTAAAATTATATTACCATTTGGCAGATCATCATAAGATGTTCCTTTGATTTGAATGCTTTTTTTACAGTCACTAGATTTATGTAAAGTTACTAAATGAGAAGCTAAACCGCTTTTACTAGAAGTCTTGTATGTGCACTTGTTACATGCATAGCGATATTCTCCTGTATGAAATCCTATATGATCATAAAAAAGAACAGCTTTAAGGAACACTCTAGTACACATTCTACATTTAAATTCATTTTTATCACTTGAACTGACAAAAGTATGTTCTTTGAAATTCTTTGCATATGACTCTTCAACTGCCTGTTTCGCTGAATCTGGTGATATTCTTGAAATCATTACTTCATCCTTCGGATGTTTCATAACGTAATGACGTGCCATCAATTTACCTTCATAACTACATATTCTACAACTGTGTATTTCATTTTCATTTGTTTGAAAATAATACATATCATCCATACTTTCTATCTCATCTGGTAATTTAACATTTTTTACTTTTGGTGATCTTTTCTTAACATTGTTTTCTAAATTTTTTTGTATAATTGTACTTTTGTTTCTATTCTTTTTATATTTTAATGTGACAGATTTTGCCATTTTTTTCAAGTCTGATGCTACATTTAAATTTTTTTCGAGTGGTGAAACACAACTTCCAACAATTTCATTTTCTTTTTGGAAATGAACCTCATCTATAATCCCTGAGTCAACATTTTTCTTTTCAAATTTAGCTATGTCTGTTTTTGTTAACATGACTACTGGCAACCCAACTGTATCACAACTTGGAACATCACACTTTAGAGATTTGTAATTTACCCCACTTTTGTGCAATGAAATATTTGATTTTAATACATCTTCCTTATCCTCCTTGGAAGATTCGACATTTTTATCTACAACTTTATCTAAATCTGAATTTTTATCTTGAACTTGAAACTCCTCAGAATGCTTTTCTTCATTATCAGATTCATCTGATAAATCAAACTTTTTGTCTTTCATATTTCCTCTGTTAACACGCAGGTCATGACTTCTGACTTGATGATCACTTGTTTCACCAGTATCAATTTCCTTTCTTAAACGACATAACCTTAATCCGGTTGCAGATACAACCCCTTTAGAGATAAACATATCTCTAATGTCTTCCTGAAGTTTCTCCAATTCATTCTTCTGTTTCTTTTTTGGTTTAACAGTACTTTTGCTTAAATTCTGAACATCTAACTCAATAAATGATGTCAAAGCTAAATTCTTTACTTTTTTATTTACTCTTTTTGTATACTTTTTCTTTTTCCGACCTTTCTTAACAGGTGTTTTTTTATTTTTTGTCTGTTCATGAACTTTTAATAAAATTTCTTCTTTGTTCTCTGCTTCAATTCCAACTTTATAATCTGTTAAAATTCTATCATTGTCTTCAATACACACTTTGTTTTCATCAATATGTTTATTTTTAAAGTGAGTTGTATATTTAACCTCTCGAATTTTTTTTACGATTTGGAATTCATCTTGATTTACTACCAAAGTTACTTTTGGCTCTTTTTCTACTTGGCTAGAATCAGGATTTTCATTTTGTTCTGGAAAGTCTCCTAATGACTGATTCTTCTCATCTTTTCTTAAACTACTTGAATGGCATGATTCTTGTTCTGAAACCATGCTTGAATTTGATCTTTTTGTTTCATCACCTTCTTCATCATCAGTATTACTTTCAATAATTTTTCTAATTTTCTTTAATTTTTCAGCATTTAAATTTTCTTTCAGTTTAACATATAATGTCTTTCTGTCCTCATACGGAAGAAGTTCCCAAAGTGATGATTGAAACATATCATTTATTTCTTGTTCAGTTTTTTTTTGTGCTGCTGTGGTATTATCTTTCTTTTCAATAACTTCTGGTTCTAAACTCAATTTAGTTGAATTCTCATTGTAACTGTTTGATATTTCAGGACTACTGTCATTTGATGTACAATTTTCATCGATTTCTTTTGGTTCATCTTTTCTTTTAATTTCTGTTTCTTCTTTATGTTCTACTTTCATTACAGTTTTTGATTTAGTTGATGAATTTCCTTTAGATTTCTTAACTTCGTTGTTTTTCATTTTTAATTTGTCAGTGCTATTTTTTTGTTTATCTTTGTTTGCCATTTCTTCTTTTTTATCTAATGGCTTACAATCAGAACTTCTACTTTCTTCTGTATCATCCCAATGATATCTTTTAGACCTTGAGCTTTTAGGTGGTCTTATCTCATCATCACTATCATTATAATAACTATCCCTTAGATCTTCTTGGTTATCAACTGACAGATCTGCATCTAATTCGGTTGAACGAGGTTCTCTTGGAAAAGACAATTCTATCTCTTTTTTCATGAAATGTGATTTATTCCTATTATGTTTATACTCATCTTTAACAAAAGTTTTGTTTTGATCAGATGAATCAATATATAAAGCCTTGTTTTTAAGCAATTTATCATTAATCTGTGTATTAGAAGTTTTCAGTTTGGGAATTCTGAATTTTTGAGGACCATATCCTTTTCCAGTTTTAAATTCATTTAATGGACTATACAATTTTTCCAGTGGTGAAATAAGTTTTGATTTAAAATCCTGTTCTGTATTTATCTCATTATTTTTTTCATATGAAAAATTTTGCCGGTTTGAAATTGTAGGGTAAGTTTTGTCACGCATTCTGGGATCTCTGTTGGAGATGTAATCATGATTAGACCTCTTAAAATCTCTTGATAGTCTAGGATCAATACTCCTTGAACTTCTAGGCTGTTCTGTCCGACCAACGTTTGATCGGTTCATTGTTTCATCAATACTTCTGCGTCTTGGATCTCTTGAAGATAATGGCCTTTGAGACATTAATATTTTATTGCATTGATCCAATTCCATAGTTCTATTTTCTCTGGCTGTATTCAAATTTTTACTGGTACAATTGTGGTTATGTGAATTCCTATTTGGTACATTGTATGTTGAGTTTAAATCAGCAGATGCAGAAGGGCGATGTCCCCATTTGTTCCTATCAGCTTGACCATGTGAATTTTGTTGATAGTGGTTCAAGTTTCTAGTGTATAGGCCTGATGCAGGTTTATTGTATTTACCATAATGCTGGTTCCTATTACAAATATTATCAAGTTTTTTGTAAACAGGATTATTGTAGTCAACAGGTTCAACATTAGTATTATAAGCAAACGATTGATTTCCTCGTAGTGAACCTTCATTATACACATACTTCAAGTTATTTTGCTGCGGATATTTTATTATTGGTGGTACAATAGGATTATTATAATTTTTTGGTATTTCATATTTAGTACTATTTGTTGGAACATTTCCAAACTTATGAAGTTCTACTCTGGAGTCTGAAAAAAGTCTACCACGTTCAGAATTGGAATTATTGGAAAAATCTTTAACCGCTTCAGAAGAATTTGGTAGTTTTAAAATATGATCTTTGACTATTCTTTCCAATTCTTTTGGATTCATTTTAGTCAGTGCAGCGAGTGTGTTACTACTGTCCAGTCCTAAATGAGGTATATTATTTGTATTACAATCATTGCTCGCTAGTGGTGTAGAAGGAATGTGTTGTTTTGGAATTTCTTCATTAGGTTTCTTTAAGTTGGGTTTAGCCTTATTTTGTGTATGCCGGGAAATATTAGGTTTTTCTTTTCCAATTAGATCCAGGATTGTGCCAGCTTTTAAATTGGCCATTCTATTTGTAGCAATAGTTTTATCATCTCTATTCATTAAACCTCTCAACGCACCACCACTACTTGTACCCACCTTATGAACAGCACTTATTTGTTCTTTTAACTTATCTCTAACACTTTGAGGCTTATTTTCAGGAGATAGAAACTCCTTATGAGGCTTATTTTCTGAAGAGAGTAACAACTGTGTTGACTCTGAATGTGTATCTTTTAGTGCGCTTAAGTGAATATTTTCTTTTTCAAAAGAAGGTGCTGATACATGTGCATTACCTGAAAGCATTTCTCTATGATCGCTAACAACACACTCAGATGACATGTTACCAATTAATACATTTCCAAAACTATGTGCATTTTCTGACATAGACATAGAGTTTGTTTTGTATAAATCAATACTTCCTTTCACTTGCTTCTCTTTTTCAACAGACTGATCAGATTTTATTATATTTTGTACGTCCCGTGATATATATCTTTTCCTATCATCCTTATCTACATTTTCAAAACAGTACTCCTGCACAGTATCTGAAGAAATTGGTATACTGGTGTCACTGGTTGAAATTATTAAATTTTCAGGTGTTTCTTTGAACTTTGATGAATCAAAGTTAATTTCTTTGTTAGGTAAATTATCACAGTGTGTATTTATTTCTTTGTCAAAACCTTTTGATTTTTGCAATTTTGGAGATTCTTCTTGTTTTTGCTTTTTTATTATGTTGCATAATTTTCTTCGACTTTCTTCATTGACTTTGGACTGAGTTGTATTGATGTCTTTTTTTTTATCTGAATCTTTGTTTTTAACCTTATTAATTACCGACACATCTGTTTTCAAACTACTAGGATCTTTATTCAAACTGATTAGATTATCTAAAGATGGTTTTATTTTCACATCCTTTTTTGTAAGTGTCCTAAAATTTAAAAATATATACATATATAATTAAATGCATTAACAATGAAATTACTAAAAAATATAATGTTTATATAAATCTAATAACCAACTATCAAGCTAATTAACTTTATTACCTTAAAACTATATCTTATGATTATTTAGAAGTTTTAGATTATCAATTAAAGCTATTGTGGATCAAATTCACTTTGAAGGGGGCAGCTGCCAGAACGAAGTAATGCAGCCTAAGTATGGCATACACACACTTCACATTTAAGCCTATTAATTTGTTTTTTTGCATTCAGCCTTCACTATCACTTTTACTGTACCTAAATTCATTACAACTATCCAACTGCAATTTATCTATTTCAGAACTTGATAATTCTGCCCAATGTTGCACTTGACACTGGTATATAAAGCCATTTGCACAAGAATTTACTATAATAAACCAAGTTGCCATTTCTTTGTTAGGCTTAAAATTTGTGGTATGTTCATATCAAAAATTAACCTTTGGTTCAATTTATAACAGTGTGATAGACCACTTACAACAATAATAAAACAACGCACAATAATCAAAACTCAGCAGTAAATAATAAAATACAGACTACAAGGTATTTCTGATGATAAAACTGTTAACTAGAGCATGGCATTATTTTCATCAAGTACATGACAAATATTTGGGCTAGGAGGACATTAAAGACTTTCTGAGCTTCTGGTACTGATTCTAAAGCGCTGAGTGCTGGGCATATCTGAATCTGGGTTGAGTTTACTCATGATCCACAATGGGTTAACCCATTAATGTTTTATTTTCACGTGTGTGGTTTAATGCTTTACTTAATGTTCAAGCTGATTACAAGCTAACAATTATCTTTGTTTAAACTGATCTGAGGATATAAAAATACAAGGGCTGTCCAGAAAGTAACAGATGTTTTGGCCTAGCACGTCAGTGGGCAGGGCTAGTGCTATCATCTGTGTCAGGGTATTCCTACGCTAAGTATGCAACCAGCCATCGTACTTTTTATAAAGTTAAAATGAGCACTGCAATTGAAAATTCCGCCAGTTGTGAAGTGCAAGCTGTATAAGGTTTTCGTTGGCGAAAAATCACAAATCACGTAAACTGGTAAAGCATGCCTTCTATGAAACAAAACGGCAGTTGATAGAATGGGGACACACGCATTCACCCAAGAAACTGAGGAAGTGTCTGCAAACACTGTCAGCAAGAAAAATCATACCTAATGCTCAGGGAGTGATTCTTGTTGATTTTCTTGAATGCGGCCAATCAACCAACTAAGAGAGGTATTGTTAAACACTCAGGAAATTAAGACACCCTATAAAAAACAAGCATCGGAGAAAACTCAGCGAGAAAGTTTTGTTTCTCCACGATAACGCCCGTCCACACACAGCCAATCGTACCCAACAGTTCTTGGATGGGAAGTTTTTAATCATCTGCCATATAGCCTGGATTTGGTGCCAAACGACTACCACTTGTTCCCAGCGATGAAAATATGGCTCACTACGCAACGCTTTGACACTGATGCTGAACTGCATGCCGGTGTGAATCAGTGGTTGAACTCGCAGGCAGTAGATTTCTACAGAGAGGGTATTAAAAAGCTTGTACCATATTATAATAAATGCCTTAATTTAAATGGTGATTATGTAGAAAAATATCCTAAGAGTTTACCTTCAAAATGTATATAATTAAGATTTTTTTTTTTACTTTATTTTTTATTTCAAAATGTCTGTTACTTTCTGGACAGCCCTAGTACATATACATAGTCTGGGGCTATATATTTCCAAACATTTAAATTGCCTATTTCTAACTGTCGTATAGCACACCTGCTTCAACTTCGAAACAGAAAAAGTTCTACCTTACCTACTATTCCAAGCAACACTATGTAAGCAGGCAGCATAACTTATAACAAGGGTGTCCATAAAGTTTCTCTTATTTTCTCTGACCTGCTTACAAAAATTTCCCTAAAAAAAACTGATATTATAGACAATTATATTTTACAAGGAAGAAAAAGAAAACTGAGCCTTTACCATCCCTAACACTTTGTATTAACATGAGTACCAGGGACTTTGTCCAGCCCAAGTACTAGGGGCTCTGTCACGCACGAGTACTAGGAGCTTTGTCTAGCATGAATACCAGAGGCTTTGTCTAGCACAGTACTACAGACTCTGTCCAACACAAGTACTAGGAGCTTTGTCTTGGACCTACTCATTTTCTTATTGAACTCAAACATGGACAAATAACTGATAAATCAACAATCTATTTAATGGACAACAACCATAATGAGAATACTTATACTTATACTTATTCTATTACTTTAATCATAATGAGAATACCAAAACTATTTAGTCTAAATTTTAACAAAATTTAAAGGCTAACAGTTATTACTTGAAATTTAATAATATAATACAGTAGCAAGAAGACACAAATAAATTAATCAGTATATTACTAAATTTCCCTGAAGTTCAAAAATAGGAACCTATCTCTCATTTTAAAAACTAATTTGAAGAATAGATCAAAAAATTATTTTTAAATCATTTGAAATTCCATTATGGGTGATTTCCATGATGTATGGCCACCCCTGTTGATGCATATTACTTAGTTTTTTTTTTTTTTTTAACAGAACTGGACTCTACATTTTTATAACCCATATGAAAACAAAAAATAAATTTGTTCTGTTATCAGTGCTAAAACTTCTAAAAATGATATTAGAACTTGATCAAAATTTTGTTACATTTACAAGTCAAATCAGTAAACCAAATATGAATAGAACAAATTTATAGTTCCACTTAATCTGAGAAAAAAAATTGAACAAACATGACTGCAGTCCAGTTTGGTTTTGGTTTTTTCAATTTACTCCCACAACAAACCTAACTGCCAAATTTCATCAAAATCAGTTTATTAGTTTCCGCAAAATTTTATTAAAATTGTTAAAGCCAATTTTGAAAACATATTTTAAAGCCTCAAAAAAGCTTTAAGACTTTTTTAATTTAAAACTTTCTGACATACGTGCAAACAATACCTGCATGCCTAATTTTTTAAGTCAATTGGTTCAGTTCAGCAAATGTGTATGCACGCATGCATGCGTGCGCACGCACACGTGCGCACACACACACACACACAAACCATTTTTTTTCTCAGGGGACCTGGAGATGTAAAAACCCATAAAATTATTAAGATTGAATTTTTCTTAATCACAAAACTTTATACTTCATGAATGTTAAATGAGAAAATAAAGAAATGCTCACTTAAACACCCAAATTTTTTTTTAAACATATATTTAACTTACTTGTTTATAGTAGTTAAAGTATTATTTTTTGTACTTTCTATAGATGGCGCTTCTTTAAGTATTTTGGCTGGTGCTGAAGATTTTATAGTACTAGTACTTGCTTCACTAGTAAATGTTGCACTGGTAACTGTTCCCGAACTTTCCGTATCTGTTCCTAAACTCTCATTCTCTCTTATATCAACTTCAAGTTTTTTCTTTGACTTATCTGGTAGTAATGTATTCTGAAAAAAATATTTTTTAAACTAAGTCTAGAGAGAATAATTAAAAGAATTACTTAATGCTACTGCTTTACAAATATATTAAAATGTAAGGAATTGTTTTTGCAATGGAATCTATTGTTAAGAGAAAACACTAATGCTTAGATTTCTGTCAGTAATTCAGTGAACAAATAACATCATTTGCTTTCTTCAAACCTTATTTTTCCTTTTAACAATACTGTAGTTAATTATTTATTAAAATTTTATGATTTCATTTCTTTATTAGGTGACAACCAAAGAGTTAACACTAATATTCCACAAAGACTCTCTTTACATATACTCAAAAAATATATAGAGGATCATTACTAAAAAAGAGGAGGCTGACACAAAAAAAAGTCTACCTGCTTGATAGTCTTGATGCAACTCGTTTCAAGATCAAACCTCAGTTTTTTTTATTTTGTGCAATTTTAGAATGAGAGTTGATTCATACCTCGAAACATCACGATTTTTTTTATGAACTCAAATAGTGGCAAAATTTTGAATAAACAATAAAAATAACAAAAGTTTTGTGTTGCCCCTACTACTTCAGCTGTCCTATTGTAACCATGATACACTATCCTATTTCGAAGTTGTACTTCATTCCTATACAGTAATCTGTTTTGCAAAATAAAATATTCTTTAGTAATTACACAGTTTTTATGCACCTCTCCATTATTCGACATTTCTGATCATGTGACATTTGACTGGCCTGTTTGTGATGGATAATACATTATCCAACCTCTATAATAAGATATATTAACCCAGTCATATGATTAACTAGTCGAAATTTATAGACGATGCCTGAATAGTACATAATTACTAAACACTTGGCGATTATCCGAGGTAACTGGGACCAAGAATACCTAGGATAAGGAAAAACACAGATAACATAGTTTGTTAATGACAAAAAACAAGAAAAGTAAGTTTTATGTTAAAGAACAGGTTATACACCAACAAATATTATTTAATACGAAACGAATAAAAATAAAAATCTTTACAGTACTTTACCTTAAAACTAAATTATTTATCTGAAAAAGTCTTTGATGGTTTTCTGGGCTAATTTCCTGCCTTTCTTGGATACTGTGATATTGCACGAACACTGTAGAAACAGAAGATTATGTGGTGGTGATTCCTGTTATTGTTCAATGTAGGCAAGAGCTGATTCAACTGCTTTTAAGCCATCAGAGTGAGATATATTCTAAAATATCTCATCAGCATCATCCTCTTCGCCATGAGGGTTATTTACTATATCAACAACTACATCATCAGTAAGCTCCACTTGCACATCTTGATTACATGAATGTCTGCATTGTCAATTAAAAGTTCAACAGGAGTGCATTAGCTAATTGGATTTGTTCTCTGATGAAGTTTTCATTGTCCTGTTTTCGATGCCAATTTCATCTACAAATTTTGTATGTTTGAGCATTCTACCCCTATTCTGCCAAATGTACCAAACAAAGAAAAGGAACCTCTCTCTGTTATATTGTCATAATCATTATTGGCGGAAGCGTGAGAAAGTGCAAGAACAATATTTCACATCAAATTCTAATGTATACCATAATGTAATTCAAACACTAAACCATAATGTATGTGGTTGGTAGAAAATCACCACCCATTTCTCTATTCCTAATCACATTTCAACCAACCAAACAGAAATCACACATTCTAAAAATAGCACAAGCTTTTTGTCTGTTTCTAATTCTGATGTAGGTCATTTTTTTTTTTTTATTGACACTGCCTCAATTGACCAAGACTCGGATAATAATGAGTTTACTGCATTTAAAAATGTACTTAACACTAAGCAAATGTGATTCATAAAGAAATTATAAGTATATATAGCTCCAAAACTTAGTGTAAATTCAATCCGTTGTGCTTTTATAATTATACATTAAATTTCTACTACTGCTGTCAGTTCTACAAACTAGTAGCAAAACATATAGTGCAATGTTAAGTTCTAAATCAATGGTTTGCAAAAAGTTGCATACAAGCAGAACAAGCAAACTTTGGTAAGTGACTGACAGTGTATCAATGATTAAAGTTAAGTTTACGCCAGTGTTTTCAAACCGAGAGCTATACCTTCATGTATTTGAGTTATCACTTCTCTAACTGTAATATATAGGCCAGCAAATTATCTAACACTTCTTTCTATGTTTTTTAACTTGGTTTGAAACCCAATAAAGATTTATCTCTAAATTTTATGTCCAAGTTGCATTTATTTTTATTTATTACTTTAAAAGTTCCGTTTAAACAACGCAACACTATTTTTCTTTAAAATTTATAAAAATTAATTAATTTAAGTTACTGTTCCAATAACCCTGATAATAGTACAATTTGCAGTAACTTGCACCACTGACCTAACCTAGCATGTGCTGATGTAGTTATTTTTACATGCTAAGATTAAGCTCAAACATTTTAATATTTTTAAAATGGGAATCACTTTTAAGAAAAATTACCTTATTACATAAATTAAATTTCAATTAATGGTTTGTTTAAATATAGAAATAAGAAATGCAGTATTAAAAAGTTATAAAATAAGAATTTTTTAAATAAATGTATTCATAAATTGCTACACCTATATTTGCACACTCTCCATCATTCATTAAAGAAAGTATTTGGTAAAGAAAATAAAGTATTGCTTATAAATTCAGTTTTAAAAAAATGAATGATTATTTAAAAATATGCATTACTAGTATTATGCAAAATTGTAAAAGCATGTCCAGCATGAATGACTCGTGGTAAAAGTTGTGCATATAATCTCAAAACCTGAGACAATGACTTATTAAAAAGTTATTACCCAAGGCATTGGTAGCTCTTCCTGTGCTAAATCTAACTAAAAATTTACAATAAAAAAAATTATTGGTAGTGGGATATAGAGCTACTAAAGGAAGAACAGTAGAACTATAGTGGAGATCCATTACACTTGACCTATCTGAGCTGAAGCAATAAAATGCCACTCAACCCAACTGCAAAGTGATCAGAATAATGAAAGCAAGCTTATTAAACTTTTCAAATATCATAATAATAATGACTTTTAAATAATAAATTTAAAAAATACATGCATAAAAATTAAAACATTTACTAAAAAAACTTAAATTTAAACAAAAACATTTTTTTCCATATTTACAAATTATGCCTGTAGACATAATTCTATAAGTGTAATGAAAATATTATCGTTATATAATATACCTTTTCAATTTTCTGATACAGACTTGTTAGGACTTTTTCACATCGAAGAAGTGTTTCAAACTTCAATCTACAACAGAAAGAGTTTTCAACAATTATCAGTCATTAACCTTAAAAATAAATGTGTAACAATTTACGGAATAAAGCATTTAAAGCTATAGTAAACTATGTTCAAATACTACTGCATTAGATGATTGAAATTCATTCTAATTTCTATTTTAAAACAGATTTACTAAAAAGCTATTCATTTCTATGGTACAGTCAGTGTATGTACAAGGTAGCCTCCTATGTACAAACATTCACAAATATTTGGAAAACCAAACACTTTTGCTGAGGTACACACGCCACGCACACACATTTTTTTTTTTTTTTTTGGCAAAAAGCACATTAAGTTATATAATATATATATATATATATATATATATATATATATATATATATATATATCATCGCCTAAACGCAACTACTAACGAAACAAAAGGACGATAAAACTTAACATTATTTTCCAAACTAAATAACATTTATGACAAGAATAAATAACTTAAAATCAAAACAATATAAAGGTGGACTGTAAAGTGGTCCTAATCAAACACGAAGATAATAAATATTATGAAACACAATAAAATTATATAAAACTAGTTAACAAGAATATAAACTATAAAAAATATATAAATACTAGGGATAAAAATAAAATTAAATGTATTAATATATATGAAAGCGCCTCAGGAAGGCCAAAACCTGATCAATGATTGATGAATTGTCCTTCAAGATCGCCTGCTTATATAGATTTCCTAATCCATATATTGTTTCTCAAATAATGGCAGTCTAAGAGCAAGTGTTTGACTGTGATGGTTTCTCCACAAAGTTGGCATGTAGGTGGCTCCCCGCATCCCATTAGAAAACCATGTGTCAGCATGGTAATAATCCAAGGAGGAATAAAACATTGGGACCTTACAAACATTGGGGGCAGTTCAATATCTAAATCATCAAAAACACGGAAAGTTTTAATGCGGAGCAGTAGCATTCGGTCGAGTTTCATACTGTCGCAGCAATTGATTTTTGAAAACTGTATTAAAAGCAAGGTGCCATGTTTTAGATGATAAATTGCTTATGTAAGTTAACTGTAGTTTCTGTCTCCGTCGAGAGAGTGAAGGTTCTTCAGCCTTGGCTAGAATTCTCACAACAGGACTAGAATGGAAGGCTCCAGAAACAAGTCGTATTGCAGAGTGATGGACTGGGTCTAATTTCTTTAATACGGATAGTTGTGCAGACGAATATACAATGCTGCCATAATCAATTCGCAAACGAATTACCGCATGGTAAAACATCATCATACAAGTTCTATCGGCACCCCATCGAGAACCACTAAGGACCCTCAACATATCGAGAATTTTGTTACATCGTAACTTTAAATCACGCAAATGAGGATCATTGGTCGAATATTAATCCCAAAAATCAAACAGATGGAATGGTCCGAAGTTCTGTGCCATTGAGAAATATTGAAGGAGTTCGGATCTGTCGACAGCGATTGAAGGCAATACATTGAGTTTTAGCAGCAGAAAATTAAAACCCAGTAGAATTCGTCCATGACTGCAATCTATTTACTGTAAGCTGAAGTGTTCTTTCAGCTGTGGCCAAACTTCTAGCACCAACATAAATTGCAAAGTCATCCACAAATAGAGAACAGCGAACAGGAGACCGCACATTAGTAGTTATACTATTGTTAGCAACAGCAAACAAGGTCACACTAAGTACACTTCCCTGCGGGACGCCATTATCTAACCGAACACGATCTGACAATATAGATCCATGGCTAACTCTGAAATATCTGTTTGAGAAAGTTTTTAATAAAAGCAAGTACATTACCTTGTATACCCCATGATTTTAATGTATTTAGTATTCCTCTTCTCCAAGCCATATCATATGCCTTCCCTTGGTCAAAGAATATTGCAACAAGTGTTTGACGCAACAGAAAGGCATTTTGGATTGCAGATTCTAATAAAACTAACTGATCAATGGAAGATCGCCCTTGCCTAAAACCGCACTGGTGCTTAGAGAGTAAATTATTATTTTCTAAATACCAAACAAGACGGCGATTTACCATTTTCTGCACCAGTTTTCATAACACACTAGTAAGAGAAATAGGACGGTAGCTGTTTGGATCAGTTTTATCTTTACCTGGCTTACGAATAGAAATCACTGTTGCTTCCAACCAAGCATCAGGGAAAGTGTGTTCCTGAAATATATGATTGCATAGCTTCAAGAGGGAAATCCTCCCTGATGCTGGAAGATTTTTAATCACGGAATAAACAAGGTTATCAGGGCCTGGTGCTGAATCTGAAGAGGATGACAGTGCAGATTCCAGCTCTTCTACTGAGAAGGGCACATTCAAAGGAGAAACAGATGTACTAACGACGAATAACATTGCTTCTTGGGTATTTTTTAAAAGACAAAAACCATTGCTATAGGAAATAGACAAAGAGTAATTCTGCGAAATATAAACTCAATGTATTAACAAAATCTCGAGGATCAAAACTTATTACTCCATTCCGTTGTTTGATGTCCATCAAGGGAGTTGATGGAGATGAACCAGAAACAGAACGGAGTTTCTTCCAAACATTTGATACTGGTGTTTTTCTTGATATTGTGTTAATATACTGGGTCCAAGAATTCTTTCTACTTTGTCTAAATATTCTACGAGCTCTAGCTCGGAAAATTTTACACCTCTCAAGATTTTCATTCGTTGGTCATCTGTTGAACCTTCTTAGAGCTCGTCTACGTAAAAGCAAGGCATGCTTACAGTCCTCACTCCACCAAGGAACGGGCGGACGAGAATGATGAGTTAAGGTTTGAGAAATAGTTTAATGTGCTACATCTAAAATATTTTTAATTACAGTTTGTACTATAGCCCCAAGATGTGTGGTGAACATCAAAATCACCCATCAATAGAAAGGGGACTGGTAATTGAATTAATAAGTTAACCAAGTCGTTGTTTTAGAAGGCATAGCTAGGCGGTAAATAAATGCAACATATGGTAAGTATAAATGGTACGGTAGTCTGAACTGCGACAGCTTGTAAAGGAGTTATTATGTCCACAGGAACCGCATCAATAGAGTCACAAGCGAGTATGTCTACCCCACCATTCGCTCGTTCTTCTGTTATGAAGAACGGCCCTGACAACAGAATAACCTCTTAAATTGAAGAGTGTGATTGGTGAAAGTGCGTCTTTTGAAGGCAAATGAATAATGGAGACGTATCTCGTACAAGAATTTTTAAATCTTCAATATGACTTTCGGCTCCGTTAATGTTCCACTGTATCACATTGCTGTAAATCGAAGGCGTTGACATTGAAAATTAATAATTTAGTATATGATAGAATTCATATTTTCAATAGAGCATACTTTAGATTGGTCACAATCAACAGACACAGAGTCACAACTGTGACTAATGTCAGACTCTGATGATTTTTTGGTTTTGTTTACAGGAGGTTTAGTAGTAGAACCTCCTTTAGAAGTTTTTTCAGTTTTCTTTACAGGTTTGTTTAATGTGGCAGAATTTTTATTTTTAGGTCCAACTGTCGGTGGACAAGTGTTTGATTTTTTTAAGAAATACTCTAGACCCAGAGTGCTTTTCTTGTCAACGGGCCTTAGTACTTGCGACGTTGTCATTAGTGGCTTCGTCACTGGAGATTTAAATTCCTTACATAAACTAGACCCAGAAGTTACATTGGTAGGAGAAAGGAATGAAGGACCTTTCTTAGCAACCAGAACCGAAATAGGTGTAACATTGGAGGATAACAGAGTAAAAAAATTGAGCTACTTGATCCATCAAAACTTTGACAGTTTTGGTTAGCTCATCACAATTCACAAGATGACATTTTTGGATAGAATATGACAGCTACAAATGATTTTCCATTCAGAACAGACATAGAGCTTTTATGACTTTCTCGTCTTCGGAGAAGGAAATTTTACCTTTGGCCATTATAGATATAATTGACGTTTCTTCTTGGAACTTGAGGCAGTTTGGAGATCGGGCATGATGACCATCACCACAGTTCACACAATGCGGGCTAACCTGACAACTTTCACCACTATGACCCGCAGTACAGCAAACCTCTGGCTTTGAGCACAAGGAACTCATTTGACCGAAACCCTGACATCTAAAACAACACCTTGGGTTCGGAACATAAGGCCTGACCTACAGCCTTTGGTATCCGGCATAGATATACTCGGGTACAGTGGGTTTTCCAAATGTAAGGATCAAGGAGGCTGTGGGAACTTTTGTCCCTTATCTACTCGCATTATTCGATTTACATCAATTACTCCTTCCGAAGCCAGCTCCGTCTTTATTTCTTGTATATCAATGTGAAGAAGATCTCTGCATGTTATGACACCCCTTGCAAAATTCAAGGTTCTGTGGGGTTCCACAGATACCCTGATATTTTCAAAGAAAGATGTCATTTTTAGCAGCAACTGGGTCTGCTTGTCGTTGTGAGTTTGAACAAATAAAGTCCAGTTTTGTAGTTTCTTGACTGAAACTACAGGACCTGCTTTTCCAACGATGGCCTTATTAATTACAAAAGGTTAAACTCTCACAAGATCAGCTCCTTCGGTTGAATTTTTAAAGACAAGATATCTTGGAGAAGGTAACATAAAGCTACCTTCTTCTTGTACTTTCGGATTACTAGGTAAATCTCCAACATTATTTATACTAATGTCACTACAAAATACTCGTTTGACACGGTCTCACAATGCCTCTTTAAACTCACTTTGGCGTTTTGGTTTTTGGTATCTATAGTGTTATTTACCGAGCGATTCATGAATGAAGATTTTTTGAACAAGTGGCACAGGGTGCACCCAAACGAGCACCAGCAGCCCAGGAGACTTGAACTAAAGTGAGAATCCCCAATGGGGAAGATCTCCAATATCCTGAAGCCGAAATAGATGTCTTCAGCACTTCAGAATCTTAGGAATGGGTTCTGGTACAAAGTTACGGTTCCCCAAACCCAAGTATCACTGGCAGCCGCCTTCTAAATACACACAGAATGCAACCATTTATTTCAATAGACTCAGCTATGGGCTCCGACACCCTTAACTCAACATTCATGTGCTTGCCAGGCGCCTATAGGCTGCTCGGTCCCAGAACTTGTTCCATCAGAGGTCCTCGGCAGTGCTAGCCACACATCAGGTTCCACATACTTGGCCCCGCCAAGAAAATCAAGCAGTATTGCCACTCCCAGACAAAACGGAACAAGAATAGCAAATCCCTAAATGGAGGTGTGAGTGTAAGGTGTTTTAAGTCGCTAAGAGTAGTGTTGTTAGTGTAAGGGTGTGTTAGACTCAGGTACCTCGAGGTTCGTCTAGGTCCCCTCAATAGGTGCAGCTAGTCAGCACCCACCTGAGGGTGGTGTGTGTGTGTGTGTGTGTGTGTGTGTGTGTGTGTGTGTGTGTGTGTGTGTGTGTGCTCGCGTGCGTGTGTGTGTTGAGTAGATGAGTGAGACCAGTGTGAGCTAGAGGTAGGTGGGATCACTAAGCCCATCAGCTACTCACTTCAGCTGCCTCCGCCGGCCACGCGCACGCACCACACACACACACACACACACACACACACACACACACACACACACACACACACACACACACACACACACACACACACACATATACACACACACACGTTCCGTCCCAGCCCTTCAATACCTTGGTGTGTGGGTTGACATGAAACTCATCTTCACGGAACATCTCAAGGCAGTTAGTGAAAAGGCAGTGAACGTGGCAGGAGCCCTTTGCAGATTCCTTTGCAGGCCGAATCTGGTAGGTCCAAGACATGTACGTCGCCTACTCCTGGCTGGGGTAGTAAGCTCAGTATTCCATGACGGAGCATCGATTTGGAGCCAGGCTATGATGGTCGCGAGCTATGCGTGGAAGGTTAATGCGGTGCACCGCTCGTGCCTTGCTGCATGTTGTAAGTGATTACCGAACAGTTTCCTATGACGCTGCATGCATAGTGGCGGGTGAACCCCCAATGGAGCTGATGACTGATGGAAGTGCGAGGCTCTAATGGCGCAAGCGAAGTGCTGAGCCGTGGTATAGTCATACAATGTCAATTACAGAGGAGCAAAATTGGACACTGGAGACATAGCAGCGATAGCTGGACAAATCAACAAATGGACAATGGATATACCAACTCATAGGTAACATCCAGTATTGGTGCAACAGGGATGATGGGGAGGTGGATTTCTATCTCACACAGATTCTCACAGGACACGGTTGCTTCCGAGCTTACTTGTTCCGTTTCAGGCTGGAAACAGACTCGGCTTGTCCCCTCTGTCTTCCAGCAGTGGAAGAAGATGTGGAGCATGTGTTTTTCTGGTGTCGGAGATTCGACGAGGAAAGGATAAGGCTGTAAACATATCTGCGAGGCAGCATTGTACCAGAAAGTTTGGTTGCGACAATGATGGCTTCAGAGGCCAACTGGAGGGCCATTGCAGGATTCGCTGCAGTAGTCATGAAGAGGTTGAGGGCTGAGGATCGAGAAAGGAGAGCCAACGCTGTAGAAGAGTAGGCAGTCAGCCAGTCCACCTTCCCACGCGGTTCCGTGGGGAGTTTACAGAAGAGGAATGCTTTTGGTGGTTTTTTTAGTGGGTAATAATATATCTTAACTTGAGTTTGAACTTAATTTGAGTCCCACACTCTGGGGTAGTGCGTACCCTACCCCAGGTAGTCTATAAAAGATATTTTCCACTTTTTTTTTGGCATCGCAAAACACACACACACAGACACACACAAACATCTTAATTTTTTTTTAATTCAAACTGTATAAATTTTGACCTAACACATTGAAATAAAAGGTGGGGGGGTTGATAAAATCTTTAACTTAGGTCTGGTGGTTCTATACAACTATATCTTTTTGAAATCATTATCAGTCCTGGTTTTAAATGATATCCCACACCAGAGATAATAACAAAAATTCTGCCTTCAAGATTTTACTCCTTAACTAACCTTAAATATTTTTTATTATCAAGCCGTACATTTTTCTAAATTTTATAGTGATAAATCATATTGACAGATAGACAGACATGCACACAATTATCAGGGTCCTTGGTTTTATGCATGTATCCCCCCTCCCCAAAAAGAGCTTCTAGTGTAGTTGTGCAATAATGAATTAAATCTAATTTCTTTTAACATACAGTAGGTTTTAAACTTACTTCTTTTTACGAGTAAATAATATTTGATACAGGCTCTGCATTTTTATAAGTTGAGGTTCACGAGAGTTATCAGTAGCTTGCTCTAGCCGCTGAATCATTGTCTCTAGAAATGTCTTATAGCTGGAAACACTTTTAAATTTTTCTTGATAATCTTTGGCTTTTAAATTTTTCTTGTCTTCAACTGTGTCATTGCCCTTGGAATCTACAAAAAAAAAAAAAACAGCATACAAAGAGACTACACATAATATTATGAATAATTGCGGCATACACTTGTCTTCCTAACATGTTAATCATCAGTCTATTATTAAAAGTTAATTACATTATTTATATATTATTACATTGTAAATTACATAACTCTTACAGAAATATAAAAGCAACAAATAAACAAAGGTGTAAACATTTTTTTTTCCAGCGAAAAACCGTTCAGGTTATCATCGCCGTCACGAAAAATGAAAGTATATAAAAAAAAATTAAACAAAATTTTACTTAAGAAAAAAAAAAATAACAAAAACAACAACAACAAACTATAACAGTAAAAATAAATTAAATTAAAAATTTAGATAATAGATATAGATATATTACACTTAAGAACTAAATAACAATAAATAATGAATAAAATTTAATAACAACTCGTAAAAGTATGTATAAACATAACAGATATAAAGTTTTTAGATAAAACAAATAAATAATATAACACAAGAAATAACAACTATATAAATTAAATTTTATTTAAAACATTCACACGATGAAGGAAGTCTAGAACCCGATCAACGGCCGAGGCACTATCTCCCAACATCGTCTGCAAACAGTTGCTCAGACCACACATAACACGCACATTTTGAAAACCATCACAATCGAGCAGTATATGTTTAATTGTGATGGTATCCCTACAAAATTCACATTCAGGTGGGTCCCCGCGTTCCATCAGAAATCCATGCGTTAAAATGGAGTGACCAATGCGAAGGCGGGTGATCACCACCTCTTCTCTGCGACTTGCACGTATTGACGACCCCCAAGGACGAACTGTACTTTTAATTACCCTCTATTTATTACTGCTTGTAGCTGCCCATTCATTTTCCCACTGTAGATGAATTAAATGTTTTACGTGACAAAGGAAGTCAGACACTATTACACGTGAAGTGCATGGCGGCAGAAAAGTTGCTTCCTTTGCCGCATTATCCGCTGCAGTGTTTCCAAATATTCCACAGTGACCAGGAATCCAGATAAATGATACTCTTGCACCTCGTATTTCAAGTCTATGGACAGAGCACAAAATATCTTGAACCAGAGGGTTTACCGAATACATATCCCGGATTGCCTGGAGGGCACTTTTTGAATCAGAACAAAGTCTATGGACAGAGCACAGAATATCTTGAACCAGAGGGTTTACCGAATACATATCCCGGTTTGCCTGGAGGGCACTTTTTGAATCAGAACAAACTACGAAATGCAAACTATCGAATTCAATAGTGTCCAGAGCCTTTAAGATGGCAAAGAGTTCGGCCGTAAAGACACTACAAATTGAGGGTAATCCATAATTATATGTTTCGTCCAGTGAATAAAACGCGCACCCAACATTATCATTCATCTTTGAACCATCTGTGAAAATAAATTTAGCAGATGGATATGAATTACTCAGTCGAGAGAACTCACGTTGATACACAATGTTAGGAGTGTTGTCTTTCAGGTATGTACACAAGGAGAAATCAAAGGTCGGCATATTGATTATCCATGGAGGGACAAGACAAAAGGACCTTTCAAACATTGGGGGTAGTTCAATATGCATGTCTTCAAAAACACGGGTTGTTCTAATGCCAACAGGGGCTGTAGCGTGCGGTCGGGATTCATATTGTTGGAGCAACTGATTATGGAAAATTGTATTATAAGCAGGATGCCATGGTTTACATGATATATTACTTACGTAACTTAATTGTAACTGCTGTCTCCGACGAAAGAGTGATGGTTCGCCAGCATCGGCGAGAATACTCACGACGGGACTTGAACGGAAAGCACCAGAAACAAAGCGGATTGCAGAGTTATGGACGGGATCTAGTTTCTTTAAAATCGATGGTCTAGCAGATGAATAAACAATGCTGCCATAATCAATTCGCGAACGAATTACGGCACGGTAAAACATCAGCATACAGGTCCTATCAGCACCCCATCGAGACCCACTAAGAACCCTCAACATATCGAGGATTTTATTACATCTTAATTTTAAATCACGCACGTGAGGGCTCCACGAGAGCCTTTCGTCGAGTATTAGACCCAAGAATCGAACGGATGGAGAAGTCCGAAGCTGTATACCATCAAGATATAACGACGGAGCCTGGATCTGTCACGGCGACTGAAAGCAATACACTGAGTTTTAGCAGCGGAGAATTTAAAGCCAGTAGTTCTCGTCCAGGTCTGCAACCTATTTATTACCAGCTGAAGGGTTCTTTCAGCTGTTGCCATGTTTCTGATGCTTACGTAAATAGCAAAATCGTCTACAGAGAGAGAACATCTGACAGGGGACCGTACGTTAGACGTTATGCTATTGATTGCAATAGCAAACAGAGTAACACTAAGTACACTCCCCTGTGGAACACCATTCTCTAAGTAGAAACGATCTGATAGTGTACTACCAAGTCGCACCCTAAAATACCTATTACTGAGGAAGTTTTTGATAAAATGCAGAATCCAGCCCTGTATACCCCATGATTTTAATGTGTTCAAAATTCCCCTTCTCCAAGCCATGTCGTATGCCTTCTCTAGGTCGAAAAAAACAGCTACTAGTGTTTGACGCAAGAGGAACGCATTTTGTATTGCAGATTCTAAAGATACTAATTGATCCACAGAACATCGTCCTTGCCTAAAGCCGCACTGGTCTTTGCAAAGTAAATTGTTGGTTTCCAAATACCAAACAAGGCGACGATTTACCAATTTTTCTACCAGCTTGCAAAGAATGCTGGTAAGAGAAATCGGACGATAGCTACTTGCATCAGTTTTATCTTTACCTGGCTTAAGAATAGGAATTACTATTGCTTCCAACCAAGCGTCAGGGAAAGTATGTTCATCCAATATACGATTGTATATCTCGAGGAGGGCAAGCCTACCTGACGTTGGAAGGTTTTTTATCATGGAATATACGAGGTTGTCATGACCGGGAGCTGTGTCCTTCGTTGAAGACAGTGCAAATTCCAGCTCATGCAGAGTAAACAGCCTATTAAGAGGAGAGTCGTCAGAAGTACCGATGGTGAACGGCAATGGTTCACTGCACTTTTGTATTTACGAAAAGCAGCGTTATACGCCGTAGAACAGGAATAGCTAGAAAAGGATGATCCTAATAAATTTACAATATCGGAACACTGAGAAACTAACTCTCCATTCGGCTGTTTAAGACCCATCAACTCCGTGGATGGAGCACGGCCAGATATAGAGCGCAGTTTCTTCCAGACGACAGATGTTGGCGTTGTTCTGCATATTGTTCCGATATATTGCGACCAAGATTCCTTTCTACTTTGTCTAAAAATTCTTCGAGCTTTAGCTCGAAGGATTTTGTAACGCTCAAGATTTTCATCTGTCGGGCTTTTGTTGAATCTCCGTAGTGCTTTTCGGCGTAGACGCAAAGCCTCCTTACAGTCCTCGTTTCACCAAGGAACAGATGGACGTGGTGGGTATGCGGATGTTTTAGGGATAACATCCTCGGCTACATTTAAAATCGTATTGGTGAATTTCTTAACCACTGTGTTAATGCAGTTCATTTCAATGTCTGGTGATACAAATCTTTTTGCAAATTCTTCCCAATTTGCCTTTTTAAGGATCCAACGCAGCAGGCGTCGTTGCACATGAGCGAAAGTACAAAATGAAATATTAATGGGATTATGATCACTGCCATACAGATCTGGTAACACCGACCATTCAAACTTTGTTGCCAAAACTGGACTACAAAATGACAAATCGACAACTGTCCATCCGCCAGTAGATGCTGATAGATGAGTCGGAGAACCGTCATTTAGAAGGCACAAATCTAAGTTTGACCGTATTCCTTTGATTCGTATTCCCCTTGAGTTACAGGATAAGGAACCCCATGAAGTATGGTGAGCGTTAAAATCACCTGTCAATAAAATCGGTTATGGCAACTGAGATATTAAATCATATACTTCATGATGTTGGAAATTGTAACTAGGCGGCAAGTAAAGGCAACAGACGGTAATTTTGAATGGAACGGTAATCTGAACGGCAACAGCTTGTAAAGGAGTTATTATATTGACAGATACCGACTGGACAGAGTTGTGAACCAATATGGCTACGCCACCTCTGGCTCTTTCCTCAGTGACGAAATCTGCTCTGAAAATAGAATAACCCCTAAAATTGAAGGTGTGTGATTCATGCAAGTGCGTCTCTTGGAGACACATTATTAGAGGAGATGAATCTCGCACAAGAACTTTGAGATCTTCGATATGGCTTCTTATCCCATTAATATTCCACTGTATCACATTGTTGTTAATGGAAAATTCAGACATTGAAATATACGAAATTAATATAGCAGCAGATTCCGTTCGTTTTGATCACATATTAATTCAGATTTATCAGAGTCTATCGACATCAAATCACTACTGTGATTTATGTCGGACTCTGCAGATGTCTTTGTTTTGGAAGAAGCCGCTTTTGAAGCGGCTCCAATTTTGGTTTTTTTATCTTGCTTAGCTGTACTTTTAATCAACTTCTTTTCTGAAGTCTTAGACGCAACTACTGGTGGATGTGTTCGATTTTTTTAAAAAATAGGCGAGACCAGGAGAAACGTTTTTCGAAGCAGGCTTTAGCACTTGTGACTTGGTTCGGGTCCTCAAGTTCGAAGATGATGGAATTACCACAGGACCTGCAGGTTTTGAAGTTTTAGTCACAAGTGACTTTGAAGCTTGAGTTTTAGCGGCAGTTGACTTAATGTCTTTCGAAATGTTGTCTACAGAGAAAGAAGACGTTTTAGTAATAGGAACAGGAGTGTTACCAGCGGAAAACAGAGATAAGAGTTGAGCTACTTGTTCGGTTAAAACTTTTACGGTTTTTGTTAGCTCTTCACAGTTGCGGCAAGAGGCCTTGCTGCTAGACGCGACAGCGGCAAAAGATTTTCCCTCAATATTTATTCTGGAGCTCTTGAAAGTTTTCTTCGCCTCTGAAAATGAGACTTTATCCTTAGCCATAATTGCTAGAATTGCTTTCTCGTCCTTAAACTTTGAACAGTTAAAGGAACGAGCCGGATGATCTCCACCACAATTGGAACACTTTGGGTCATCCGAGCAATTGTCACTACTATGGCTATTGGAACCACAATTACCACATATTTCGGGCCCCCTGCATGCAGAACTCACGTGTCCAAAACCCTGACACTTAAAGCATCGTTTTGGGTTTGGCACGTAAGGACGAACAGAAAGCCGTTGATACCCAGCAAATATGTATTCCGGGATAACAGGCTTTCCAAAAGTTAATATGAGGAACACGGTTGGAACTTTTTTCCCGTTCTCGTTCCTCAGAATCCGCTGTACATCTGTGACCAACTCCGATGCTAATTCCGACTTTATCTCCTCCAGGTCTAAATGGAGGAGATCTCTACAGGTTACAACTCCTTTTGCAGAATTCAAAGACCTGTGTGGTTCCACCGCAACCTTAACTTTCTCGAAGAAAGATGTCATTTTTAAGAGCGACAAGCTCTGCTTGTCGCTACTTGTCTGCACTAACAGCGTCCCGTTTTGCAGCTTCTTAATAGACGCTACCGGACCTGCTCTTCCCACTATGGCTTTGTTAATGAGGAAGGGCGACACCTTAGACAGGTCCGAACCTTCCTCAGAATTTTTAAATATTAAAAATCTTGGAGATGGTAGCTGAAGAGGTACAGCACACATCTCCATTTCCTCCAGATTTTCACGACTCCCACTACTATCAACAGACCTGTTCGACGTAGTCGAACGAGGCCTCTTTAGCGAATTCTTGGCGTTTTGTTTTGAGTTTTCCATAATTTTGTTACCGAGCGATTCCACGAATGTTGATATCTCGCACAAATGGTAGAGGTTGCACCCAAACGTCACCAGTAGCCCAGGATACTCGAACTAAAGCAAGAATCCCCAATAAATTGGGGGGGGACCTCCAATATCCTGGGGCCGAAGTACTCCAGAATCTTAGGAATGGGTTCCGGTACAACGTTACGGTTCCCCAAACCCAAGTACCACTGGCAGCCGCTCTCCATGTACTCACAGAATGCAACCATTTGTAACGATAGACCCAATTATAGGCTCCGACACCCATAATTCAACACCCATGTGCTTGCCAGGCGCCTATAGGCTGCTCGGTCCCAGCACTTGTCCCATCAGCGGTCCTCGGCAGTGCTAGGCACACATCAGGTTCCACATACTTGGCCCCGCCAAAGAAAAACCAAGCAGTATTGCCACTCCCAGACATAACGGAACAAGTACAGCAAATCCCTAAATGTACGTGTGAGTGTAAAGTGTTTAAATTGTAAGTGTAGTGTTGTGAGTGTTAGTGTGTGTTAGACACGGGTGCCGCGAGGCTCGTCTAGGTCCTCTCATTAGGTGCAGCTAGTCTCCACCCCCCTGCGGGTGTAAATGTGTTTGTGTGTGTGTGTGTGTATATATGTGGTGTGTATGTTGTGTGTATGTGGAGTAAATGAGTGAGAGTAGAATGAGCTAGAGGTATGGTGGGGTCGCTAAGCCCATCAGCTGCTCACGTCAGCTGCCTCCGCCGGCAAAGATGTAAACAATAACAATAAACAGGTTGTAAAATACATATGGCTCCCAATATAATCACATTGCAGCAAAAAAATAATTCTTAATTTATTGCTAAGTTACTGAAATTGGGCAATTTTTTTTTTTTTTTTAATGTTGTCAGTTGCAGCTAATAAGCTATAGGGATTCATGTTGCCCAGTGAGGAGTGGCTTTGGTGTGTCAGCATAAGGGGACATTCGATTTTTTTTTTTTTTTGTTTAAGGTCCGACTATTGTGCACACTTGGGCTAATGCAGAAGGTGGGATGATTTATAGCGCATGAAAATGCCAAGCCCTCGCCGGGAAAAAAATGCATTTTAAATCCTCTGTTTATATGTAATGAATGATGTGTTTTTTTTTAAGGTTTTCTGTTATCCGTTTATATGACTAACTGCCATGGCCGTGATGGCTAATAAAGGTTTCACTATAAATGTGTATTTCAAAAGGCCTTGCCGCCTCGGTGGCCTACTTGACAGCGTACTAGGCTTTCACCCCGAGGACCCGGGTTCGATTCCCGGCCAGGGCTTGGCATTTTCATACACTATAAATCATCCCATCGTCTGCACTAGCCCAAGTGCACAAACAAAAAAAAAAAAAAAATCATAAGGCCTTTTGGAAAAATACAAAAAACTGTTACTATAAAAACCAAAATATACACAATGTATCAAAAAATTTCTTTGCATGAAACCATAAAGTTTTCACTTTCTAAAATATTGTTTTCCGTGAAAGGGGAGATAATAGTGATCAACACGGAGCTAGGTTATGCATATACACCTAGCTTAAGTAAAATATTTTTTTTTAATATTGCAACTGTTCTCAACTGCAATACGATTATCTATAATTGTTCACAAAAAAATTAACAAATTACTAATTCACAATAAATTATATATAAAAATCCATCACAGCACACATAAGCACTCACACAAAATGTTGTGACACATACATCAGTATTCTACTTTTACTGATTAAATTGCTTAAAATTAAATCAGTAAATTATACAAAAACAACTAGTTCGACTATAATAACTTTCGAAACTTTTTGCTTCAAGGAAAATATCAATATGATTTGAATGGTAGGCATATACAATACTAATGTTAGTAATTGATAATAAAAGAAACATAAATTGTTTGTCAGTATAGCAATCAATATGACACTGTTCAGTAATAAATCCATTGTGACTTGCTGATTAAAAGCAGATTATGGGAACACAGATGTGTGTTAAGAAAGAACTGATTTATGCAGTCATGTAACTAACATCTTTGCTTAACAAAATTTACCCCACCAAACATTAGCGGTATATGGGCAAAATAACTCTACTTTCTGTGGATGGACAGAAATCTACTGCATTTCAATATTTGTTTTGTAAATTTTTATTTTTATTGCAAGATTATTATAATGTAATGAATACCAATTGAAACCATTGAAAGTCTTATTAAATTGAAATATAACAAAATTTTAAGATTATAAACATATTTTAAGATTATTTTCTATATAACAAGTTTGATTTGAAAAATTCTTGTTCAACTGACTAGTAATCTGTTGTGTGCCATTAGGGTAACACTTTCATTTGATAGTCTTGTCCATTCAACTAGATCTAGGTTAATTCAAGAGCCAATAGTTATTTGCGTTGATTTTTTTATAGTTATATTAAGTCATTAGAATAAAATTACTAACGGACAAGCAAACTTTAATAAAATAATAATTTAAGAGCTTCCCCCACATATTACAGAAAATCCATAAAATTTACAAAGATTCTGTTTTTGCCAAAATTTAAAAATTTTTTTATGGATCTTCGATATATTGTTTAAATCACTAATATAAAAATTACTTACCAGACGTATCACTCCCTCCTTGGAGGGAGGAAATCACCCCTTTAGGCTTACTCATTGTCACTGCAGAGTATGTCTGAAATTAAAAATTTTTTTTTAAATTAAGAAGTTTGTAATTAAGTCTACATATAGTTTTAAAACTTAAGTCACTATACAATTTTTAAATTTTATTAACTCTAGCATGACACTGATTTTTTATGAATATTTTTTTTTATATTCCTTACATATTCCTTACAGTATATTTTATATTCCTTACATTATATTTTTTTTTGTAAAATGTACTTTGATACACATATATTTTATATACTTTTAAAATTTATACATTTTGAAACCATAAAGATCATTTGTGATTCCTCTTGAATTTCTTCTATGTATCAAATGACATCCCTTCAAATTGATTCTTATCTTTGGAAAGATAAAAAAATCTCACATGCTAGGACTGGCAAGTATGGTGAAATAATAATAAGTAAAAAAAAAAATATTTATTGCACCTCAAACTCCTAAGATATCTACAACAATTGGCCTAAATCCTAAACTTTAAGCCCATTTATCAGTTTATTTGCAGGGTAATGATAAAATGCTGAGAAATTTAACATTGGGATATGTTCAATAAGAAGGGGTTTAATTATACATAAAAATCAGAATACAGTAATGTTCGCGGAAAATTTCGATCGCAGGTTATACTCTTACATTAAAAAGCATACCAAATATCTGATTCCATGATTACAATGTTACTTTACCTAAAAGGTCATTTCTTATAAAATTTATCATACTTTACCTAAAAGGTCATTTCTTATAAAATTTATCAAGGAAGCTTGGCCAATCCTTAGATCACTATTACTGAATGTGAAAAAGTTATTATGCAATGTCGTAATGAGGGTGTGGGTGGAGGGGCGGCAATGAAAAAGTTGTCTAGGGCAGCAAATCTCCTGGGGCCGGGCCTCTGATACCAAGAGCTTTCAAGAAGTACCGTAAGTCTTTATAACTTTTTGGTGCATATAAGACTTGATTGTCTCCATATCTATACAAACATGTCAATCTACCAAGTTGTAAATATAGGAAGGGGGCCTAGATATAAATACAAATACAGGGTGTGTGACTAGCATGTTTTGTCCACTTAAAACTAATTGAGCCTATCTACCGAGCTTATGTTTCTGAAATAAACAGTCACACTATAAATAAGTAGCCATCAGCCACTAAAAATATAATTTAAAAATGTAGTATTAGAATGTACTGTATTCCTGTGAATCTATAATACAAGCTAGTGGTGGGTAAGGGTCACACTAAATTTAAATACTCTACATTAAAAACACAGATTTGTTATGATACATTATCAACTAATATCGAATGAACTTGTATACAGAGAACCAATATTACTGTTTTTTTCATGTGAGAAACAAATATTTTCTTATATGTTATTTCTTTTAGGCTATGGTAACCAAACAAATATTTAACACATCAGTTGTATAAAAGTAGCATTAGACAAAAAACTCTTGACTTAAAAAAAGTATAAAAGCAAAAATATAAAAAGTACATAGTAATTCAGTGTATTAAATGTTCACATTTTTTAGTGCAGAATGCTAAAAATTCTAATTTTTTTTTTTTAGTGCTTAGTGTATTTATTTCCCCACTTATTTATTCGTGGAAAAGGAAGGATGATCCTCCATGTAAAATGAAGCAGGATGTTTTTTTTTGTCAGTTAGACGTCAGGCCCTATCTGATTACGAATTCACAATATATGTCCCAGTACTTTCTACATCCACTATATCTATGTTGACGTGTGTGTGAATTATATTTTTTGGCTAGTCAAAAAATAGAAAAAAACCAAATCAGTATCAAAGCTATGACTACAATTCTAGTATGTAGTTATTTTAAACATAAAAGCCTACATATTACTTCAACAGTTTTAAATCTAATTTACAAACAAAATTTAATTAAAATTATGGTGAGTAAATGGTGAAGAAAGTGTTTATGTTGGTCCTCGTTTTTGCATAATATCCTCCATGACAAACAATTGTCTGGTTTTTTTGTTGAAAGTAGTTGATGAAAGCATACAACTTTCATATGTCATTAACACTTTATTACTATTTCAAGTTACACATTACAACCCCATTTAAAGACTGAGTTATCTAAAAATTAAGAAACCAAAACTTCCACAATTATTGTTAACTCCCGCGAGTGTCCAAGTAGAAAATTTACCAGATGTTACTATGTTTATTAAAGTTTTTCATCTTAGGAGGAAAGAATAGCTTACTCATAAGAAATGTTATCATTTTGTTGAAATATGCAAGGAATGTATGAGATCTGGAAACATAAGAATAAACACGGTATATAGATACACGGTAGGGGCCACGGTGGTGTGCGCAGTAGACTACCGCGCGCGTGACGTCACTGAATCTTCACTGCTACATTCTGTAAATTCCCGTTTAACAATGCAGTGTTCTGTAAATTAGGGATGGGAACTTCTGATATTTTTAAAAAATATCAACGAACTGTTTGTTGGAAAAAAATAACTGTTTGGAAAAACAGTTTGAAAAAACAGGTTTAGAAAAATGAAACTCGAAGTTGTATTAGCAGCTAAAACATAAGCACAAACGATCAGTTTTCTAAGACTATTTAACAGTTTTTGGGTGTAAAAGATTTAGAAAAAATAATTAAATGTAGTAATAATTAAATTACATTCTCAAAACGTAATATATATGTATGTCATTTTATATTTACAAAATGCAATGAATTTCTAACAGAAGCATTATTTTTTTTACTTAAAAATTAAATAGCCTTTGCATATTTACTGAAATGCAAACAATTTAGAATATTTTTAGTTGATTAAAAAATATTGATGATTGATAATAAATATAAAAAATACGTTTAAATAAAATTAGGTTATGTATTTACATATTAGGTTATGTATTAAAATTTGGTTATGTGAGATGTTACTGTCATATTTTTATTTGGGAGAAAGTAGGTTTTCATTTTTCAACACTGAAAAAAGTAACGTTAATAAGTAAAATATAGTAATAAGAACATAGGCCAAATATGTTTAAATAAAATTGGCTCTATATAGTTACAAAATTATAGGTTATTACAGGTTATTGATATGTTATTAAGCTAAAATTATTCAAGATCTATACAAGAGTAGAGTAAAAAGTCCACACATCCAATAAATAATTAAAAACTATGCACTTAATTCTAAAATCATAAAAAAAGTAAAAGAAAACTTTCAAAATTGTCCACTAAATATTTTTTAATTTCTAAACACAAAGTAAACTACGGAGAAAAACTAATATAAAACACAATTATGGCTGTTTTTACAGTTTAAAAAATGTTTGAACAACAAATTTTACATTTAAAACTTTCAAACAACTCGCAACAAAATAGAGATAAACTTTGACAACGCCCAAACAGTTCTTACTTCACACTACATTGCAACAAGAAATAGAGGGAAAAAGTATAGCAAATAGCAAGTTAAAGAAAAGGTGTTAGCACTGTTTGAAGGAAAACAGTTTAACAGGAAAATAGCAAGAAAAATGTTTTAGCGCTTGCTGCAACGTTCGAATAGAACGTAGGTGTTAAACTGTTGTTCCTTGTTTAACAAATCACGATCCAGTCCAATTCAAACTGCTAGTTTCTGTTTGGCAAAGCAGTTTGTTTATCGTAAATAGAAAAACAGTTTGGAGTTTTCTTACCCATCTCTACTGTAAATGTAGTTGGAGATTCGGTGTGTTTATGTGAGTGTTGTGTTCTAAGTAAAAGGTCTTTTTTGTGTAAATAAAAGGTGATAATTGTGTTTTGTGGTCGAGGTTTAATGAGTGTAAGAAAAGATTTAATTAGCCTATGTTTTGAATCCTAAAAAATACATAATTTGTTTTGTTTGCTGTTGTATAATTGTGTATGCATAACAATGCCCAATTGCGCTATTACCAATTGCTATAATAGTGATAAGAATTGTAAAGGGAAAGGAATTACATTTCACAGAATTCCAAAAGACCTGAAAAGCGTGGGTTGATGCGTGTAAACGAGCAGATCATATTAATTTCGATAATGTTAAAGTCTGTTCACTTCATTTTAATGACGATGATTTCAGAAGGGATTTTAAACCCGAATTACTAAATACGAAACCTTACAAACAGCTGAAATCCGGTGTCATTCCACGTTTTAACATTCTCACGGTTTAAAATAAATGTATCACTTCTGAACGAGCTGCAAGGATTAAAAAACGTGAAAACCAAGAAACATTAAAACAACTTATTGACGAGTCCGATGGAAATCTACCAGGTAAATCACCTGTAAATGGAAATGACGTTGGTGCAATTGTAACGTGTAATTCTCTAAATGAAACCCACCCTTCCGTAGTCAGTAATTTTAATACAAATATCGTTGTAAATAATGCCTCTGTAGAGGAAATAAAATGTTTAAGAAATGAAAATTTACTTTTGAAGGAACAAATTCAACTTGCATTACAAGAACTGGCCTCGGTTAAAAATTAAAATGTGGCTTTACAAAGCAATGTTATTACTTTTAAGAATATTTTTTCTGATAATATGTGTTGAAACATAAGTTCTAAAAAATATGTATGTTTTATTTTACTGTTTGCATAATAGGCATACGCCTATTTGCTATTTAATTTGTTGTTAATTTTTTATTTGAGATGTGCGTTTTCACAGTCAACCACATAACTGTCATGGAAAATCCGCAGATACGTAATTCATAGTGTGATGTGCTTTTAACGTTCAAACAAAAAATAACCTGGAATTTTTCAAGCTATGGACCTATAATTTACTTTACTTTAATATTATGTAATATTGTATAAAATAAAAAGTTTCCGTTTTGACAATGAGCGAATTCAGTAAGTAAAGTAATTAACAGCGTTATTAATGTTAGATATAAGGAATTATTATTGTAATTACTATAATACAGTTACTAACACTAACATTACAAACTGTTTTCTACTGAACACTACGTCTGAGCTAGATTCGATCAGGGATTCGATGACGTACTTCAGCCGGCAAGTGGTGGGGGGGACATGCGCATGGCCCCTACCGTGTATCTATATACCGTGAGAATAAACACTTAATGTATGAGATCTGGAAACAGGAATAAACAATACAGAATGAAAACACAAGGCCTATAAATTTAATTAATTGAGATAAGTCAAAAATATATTTCTATTGCGTATAGAAATTTAGCAAATTAATTACCACTGTTTTGTAGGTAAATTACATTATTTATTTATTGTACCACCACTAAAGTTTCGGATTGTAAATCCAGATTTTTTAATTTTGCATTGAAAGACTCCAGCATCCATAATTCCAGAAAGAAATTTTAATGTGCTGCTAATACCACTTATTAATCCCCTTTTTGATCTTGAGATTGGTAATAGCAGTTTCAAATCAGTTATTTCGTTACATGTCAAATGAAATGATGCTCTTAGTCATAAAATTTTGTAATAAGGTATTAAATTATCGATGTCCGAATTATTTTTCCTTTAAAATTCAAGGTCAGTGAATAAAAGTTCAATATTCGTCAACACTTCGTCGTAGTCTTCAGTTCCTACAGATATCACTAAAGTCCATGTATTAGTTGAATTATATCCTTTCCTTTTATATAAACCAACCCTTTATTAAGGTTATATACACATGATCTACAAGTTGGCTCAGGCCAACTAAGTATAGTTTACTTCAGTAACACTAATGTTGATGATAACCAATAAAATGACAAGATCTGAAATACGGAAGAAAATAACTATTAGTTACTTCTATCACTTTTTGCTCTAGGTTTTAAGTCATAAGGGTGGGAGAAATTTGGTGGCATCAGAGGTCGGGATCTCTGGAATCAGGAAAAATTTCATCAGAAAACTCTTCTTCCTCTTCATTTCCCTATTTTTGGTAACTTCCTCCTCTTCAAGGTGTAGAATAGGTCCACAACCAACAGGTTTTTCCTCATTAGAAGTGTCCTCATTACTATCTTCATTACAGTCAGCTATATCATTCCATTAATCGTTATATCTGGATGATAAGGCTGGCAGTTTGTAATGCTTATATCTGTGGTGAACCGCATAGTGTTTACTTTTGCAAGGCTTTAGCCTATTTACGTATACAATAATCCTATCCTTATTATTGAACTTAATTTTATAATTCAAATTATTTAAAATTTCCCAATTACATAGGGTCCTTTCCAATGCTTTGCAAACTTTCTTAAAAGCCCTTCCTTAAAACTCGAGTCATTTAAAAATTATTATCCTACCTGTACTAACTTGCTTCTTTTATTATAGTGCTTTGTTCCAAACAAAATTAGTGTTCTTTTTTGTCAATTCTATTATAGGTTTAGTTACTTCAGCAAAGTTTTTAATGAAACGTCTATAATAACCCACTAATCCTATGAAAGCTCTAACTTTTCTTATATTTTCTGGTTGAGGGTAGTTTTTAATGGCTATAATCTTTTTTGGATCTGGTAAAACACCATTATCTGTTACAATGTGTCCTAAATATTCCACTTCCTTTACAGCAAATACACATTTAGATAACTGTACATAAAGATTTGTGTACATCTTTAAAAAAAAGACATTTTTACTTGATGAAATCCAATATATAAATCAAAACTAATAAAATACATGCCATCTGGACTTTTTTTATTTACTATCACTACTAGATTAGACCACAGTAACGTAGATGGTTGTAAAATTACCTTTTTCAACATATTCCCCGCAGGGGGGTGCAGACTAGCTGCACCTATTGAGAGGATTTAGACGTCCCTCACGGTACCCGAGTCTAACAAACACTTACACTTCTTACACTTACAACACTACATTTACAACTTTAACACTTTACACTCACACTTACATTTAGGAAGGCGATAACAGCATCAATATGCTTTTTGCCTTAAAATAAGAAGAAAAAAAATTCTCAACATATCCTTAATCTGTTCTTCTACTGTGGGTTTCAATACGTGCAGCATTCTATATGGATTCTTTTTAATAGGTGGATAATTACCCGTACCTATTTTATGTTCAATATTACTTGTACGACCTATTTGTCCTCAAATCTCATCAAACACATGCCTACGTGTTCAATGTAACAATGTAACACTGGGCATACAACTTTACATTCAGACTCAGTTAAATGCATTATCTTTTTTCTTTGTTTTTGTTATTTTAAGGTAAAAAACACACTGAGGCTATTATAGCCTCCTTTAATGTAAGTGTGAGTGTAAAGTGTTAAAGTAGTAAGTGTAGTGCTGTGTATGTGATAGACTCGGGTACCGCGAGAGATGTCCAAATCTTCTCAATAGGTGCACCCTGTGGTGTGCATTAACTTATCTTCTATTTCTCTACTTCTCACTTTTCCAGTTTCTACATAATTAACAGTTAAATCATTCTTCCTATTTTCCTTAATCTCTAATAATTCACATGTTTCTGCTATACCCAAGTTTTTAGGAAGTATTAGCTTCTCTGTTAAAATTCACAACTTTTACATTTACATTTGGGTTATCCATACCCACTTTAGTTAAAACTCTAGCAACTCTTACTCCATGTATATTAAATTCTATTGGCTCAATTCTACAAGCACTTCTGGAACTAAAAACGTTTTATTTTCTATTTTCAGACGTCCCTGAACTAACACTTCTAACAAAGGAGGTAGGATTCATCATTTGTGTTTTACACACAATATGATGTCACTGTACTAGGCACTCTCGTAGTGTTATCACTGATGTTTGGGTAGAGCTGGCCAACTTCGGTACTCCCTACATGCGATTGTAACTTTGATTCATTCCTCATACTCCCACACTCTACTGATAGAGCGTTCCCTACATCTTTTTCATAAAAGACACCATTATCTAAGAACAGTTCCTCTTTTGTCAAATCTAATTTAGCTCCTATACATTTTACAAAATCCATTCCTAAAATTCTTTCATATTGCATTTGTAAAGTCGCAACTAAAAACTCATGTGAAAAACTACATTTTCCCTCAATAGTAACAAAAACATCTTGTTTTCCAAATATTGTCAATCTATCCCCAGTTACACTTTTTGCCACTATATCGCTATTGCATTAGTCTCTCTTAATAATTAATATAGTAGCACCAGTATCTACAATACATCTACATGGTTTTTTGCCAATTATAACACCTAAAACAATTTGATTTTCAGTTTCACCATGTATTATATTTGTCACTAAATGAAATTTTGAGTTTATTCGCAGTTCAACAGGCTGGTGTTGTTTCCCACCGAACCTATTCCACTTGGGTTCGTTCTAGGCTTCCTAGAATCTTTTGCAAAATGTCCAAGCTTATGACACAAGTAACACTCAATTTGTCTGCTATTATGATTATTATGGTTGAAACTTTTATCGTTATTTTTCTTAAATTGATTATCTCTTAATGATACAACAATTTCTTACTACATGTCTGGTCTGGTTACAATTTAAACACGTCACTTCTGTTAAAAATACAGATTTATTTTGAGTCGGAAAGTTAGTAGGCCGTCTGGCATCAACTGCAGCCACAGTCATCGCTAACTGGATAGCCTCTGCCATATTTCCCGACAACCTATATCTAACTTGTTGCCCTCCATTTCAAAAAAGACCATTTGTGTATGCAGCTAACAATTTTCTCTCCACCTCTTCATGAATTATCCTCCACTGTTCCGGATCTTCCAACGGGCATTATAGTTTTTGCACAAAGCAGTTTACACCTATCTGCAAATGCTTCGGGAGACTCATTTTTATACTGTGTAGTATTTTGAAGTGCCAAATAGTGGAACTGGTCTAACTGTTTAACTCTGAAACGCTCAACAAAACTATCAAGCTATTCTTTAAAGATTAAATCTGGCCTACGTAATTCTGAAGTACTATTAAGGAACAATGCAGCAGTTCCTTTTAACTTCAACTTCAATAAGGATACTTTATCAGTTTCAGTCCAGTTTCCTACTTGAGCGGCTATTTCTATATTATCAAAGAACTTATTAACGGTCACAGGTCCATCACAGTGCCATGCATCTATCAAATTAGCTGTAGTTAAATCTTTAATTTTTGTACCTTTAGCCACTTTTAATTATTTGGTAGCAAATTTTAATTGTTCTGTCCGAGTTTCAAGTTGTTCTTGGGTTTTTAAAACAGTTTTTTTTAAAGACTGAATTTCCTGCTGTTCGGTTATATTTTTTTTTTTTAAATCTTAATAAAGTGAATTGTTAACTGCTTTAAAGAAACACTGTAACAACGTTAAACTACATACGTCACTTCACCAGATAAAAATTATCTCTAAAATTAGAGAAACCCCAATACCAATGACAAAATAGCCTAAAGATTGTCATTTCATTCCTTTTAAATATAATTTCTTTTTAATAAAAGTATTCTATTTCTAATTTAATTATCTGAATAATTTATTTATTACTGAATATAGTGAATATTTAAATATTTCTAGTGTAATTATAGCAAGGGTCTAGAACTCATTTGCTAATGGTTCGAGGAACATCGTAAATTGGAATGTTGTTTCAATTTAGGTGTTTCAGTTACTATTGGATTTAACACAGGTTTTGGACACAAGGCTGGGGCTTTACCTACTGGAGTAATGTCTTTATAATATGCGGTTATATAGCCCACTCGTGTTCCAATTTTCATAAACAAATCAGGCGAAATTGCTATTTTCTCAACAGATTGTCCTGACGGACTCCCAATGTTCCTTCTGTTATCCATACAACCTTTACCTCTACTCTCTTTCCCTTTCAAATTATTTCCCATAAAACAAAATTTTCTTAAATAAATAGAAAACACTTTCAGAGTGATTGTTACATCTAACTAAGAGTCTAAAAAATCTTGTACTATGCGCCCCCCCACACACACACACACACACACACACACACACACACACACACACACACACACACACACACACACACACACACACACACACACACACACACACACACACACACACACACACACACACACACACACACACACACACACACACACACACACACACACACACACACACACACACACACACACACACACACACACACACACACACACACACACACACACACACACACACACACACACACACACACACACACACACACACACACACACACACACACACACACACACACACACACACACACACACACACACACACACACACACACACACACACACACACACACACACACACACACACACACACACACACACACACACACACACACACACACACACACACACACACACACACACACACACACACACACACACACACACACACACACACACACACACACACACACACACACACACACACACATAAATCTGTTAAAGATATATATTACTACAAAGAAAAAGAGAAAAAGAACAAACAAAACAGAAACCATTACCATATCTCTAATAAAATCACTCACGCAAACACAATCTTAGACAATTTCATTTTAAAAAATATTTTTACAAATCCCACCAGTATAGCAGGATCCCACCACTGCCACCAAATTTTGTAATGCCCGATAAGGTCAAGCATGGTTAAAAGCAATTGTTTCAGTGTGTGTTTGTGAGAAGGGCATAGCAATGACTTGACACATGTAATTCCAATGCCAAATAGTGATTCTTATTTATTTCACTAAAGTGTATTTTGAACACGTGCCATCATTTTCCACAATTCTATATAAAGCACTAGTCACAGAACACCAAACAAAATCCTTCTATGAACTACATAAATTTCAAAAAAAAATTGGAGAAATTTCAATCACTAATAAAAACTTGATTTTAATCAAGAACTTGGTCAAAATTTTATATAAGTAAACTAGCGTGATCACAAGACAAGTCACTTGCCAGCGCCAGACAATCAAACAACATTTTACAGGGGTTCTCCCCTTTTCAGTAGTTTATCCCCCATATTTAGGATAAACAATCCATGTGGACACAATCCTGCATCTTGTTGGTGGGCATTTTAATGTTATTGGAGGATGTCCAACAAATCAGAAATGAACAGATCAACCTGCTCTCTCATCTCATGTTCACATTAAGGAAATCCTATTTTCTAAAGAGAACTACAATTTTGGTTAATTTCGTAGCAGTGTTCATTTTATGGTTTTAACACAGGAACTTCTAAAAACCACACTTTCTACCACAAAGGCCTAACACATAAGGAAATTTCACTGCTTTTTACTGTCAGGACACTACAACTGCTTATTTAATAACCGACCATAATTGTTATTAATTGTCTGTCTTCTCTAATTGTGCTCCCATTCAGGAATATACAGTAGAAAGTTGATAATACAAACCTAATACAGGCAAAAATATCACTGCTACAGTAGTAGACAAATTTATGCTAAGCCAACAAGCAGCGGCTGGAACACCCAAACATGATGATCGAATACAAGCATGCACATTACGCTGTCTGTCTCCAATGTGCACAGTGGCGTCATCCTAGCATCACTACTGTGTACGGGAAAATTTAAGGCTGGGTTACTTTTTAGACATACCTCGTAGTTCTGTAAAAAATTGCAAAAACCTGTAACTTATTAGAAATTTATATTCTGCAGGTAAATATTTCTTTAACTGAAAAATACAGTACGTAATAAAGGAAAAAATATTTAAAAATTATTAATTTTGTACACATCTCACTATAGCATAAATACTGAAAGTTAAGGATTTGGTAAGAAAAGGGTTGTGCATGTAATAAAATTAGGTTCTTTATATAAAAAATATACCCATGTGCAGAACAGTTTAAAATTTCTTTTTTATAAAATTAATGATTTTTAAATACTCTTTTTAATACATACTTTATTTTTTAATTAATTCTTCACTTGTGAAAATTAATTTTTTTATAGTAAGTTACCATTTATGCAATTTTTAATGGAACTATATTTTGATATCATTGTCATTTATATAGCTAGGAGAATGCCAGATATCCTACATCAATGTCACCTATCAAAGTAGTATTCATCCACATGAAGTACTGCAACTTTAAAGATATTTTTTAAGGTTAGTATTTTTTTTTTTTTTTTTTTTTTTGGGATACAGCTTTTGGCGAAAAGCACATGAAGGCTATCATCGCCGTCCAGCAAAATGTCCTATATGTCCTACATTGGTGGATGGGTGGAAATTAAAACTAAACATTATGAATACTATACTAAACTAATACTAAAACTATAACACTATACAAACTAAACCTAGATAACATAAAAAAAAAAAAAAATTATATATACATATTTACACTGTTATGCTGTTCAACAATACCATAGTTAGAGTAACTCAAATACATTTATACGACGTAAAAAATTCAGAACTCAGTCAATGACCGTTGAATCATCTTTTAAAATGGCTTCCATAGAGGAATCCAATCCACACATTTGACACATGCTTTTGAAACCATCACAATCCAGAAGTAAATGTTTGATTGTGATGATATCACCACAAAACTGACATGTAGGTGGGTCCCCACACGCCATGAGAAATCCATGTGTTAACTTTGAATGTCCAATGCGAAGACGGGTAACAACCACCTCTTCTCTACGACTAACACATATTGATGACCCCCAAGGACGAACAGTACTCTTAATTACCCTCAATTTGTTACTGCCCAAGGTTACCCATTCATTTTCCCAAAGCGAATGTAGAAGATGTTTCGCTTCGCAAATAAAATCTGAAGAAATAACACGTTGCGTGCTTGGCGGCAGCAGAGTAGCTTCCTTTGCCACAGTATCAGATCTAGTGTTCCCAATTATCCCACTGTGACCAGGTACCCAGCAAAATGTTGTTTTTACACCTTGTAGTTCAAGACTATAGATGGAGCACAAGATATCTTGAACCAGAGGGTTTATTGAATACATGTCTTGTATAGCCTGCAGTGCACTTTTAGAATCGGAACACACTAGATAATGCACAAAATCGGATTCAACGGTGGATTTCAGAGCTTTAAGGATGGCGAATAATTCGGCAGTAAAGACACTACAAACTGAGGGTAATCCATATTTCTTGGTTTGGCCTGTTCTGTAAAATGCACAACCGACGTTGTTCTCCAGTTTTGAACCATCAGTAAAAATAATTTCACTGAATGGGTAGGATTGAAGAACATGATGAAACTCTTGGCGATACACAATATCGGGGGTGTTATGTTTTGGAAAAGATAGCAATGACGACTCAAAGGTTGGCATAGAGATACACCATGGAGGAATAAAACATTGAGTCCTCTCAAACACGGAGGGCAGCTCGATACCCAAGTTGTCAAAAACACGGGAAGACCTAATGCCAAGAGGAGCAGTAGCATGCGGACGAGATTCATATTGTCGGAGCAACTGATTATTGAAAACAATATTGTAAGCAGGGTGCCATGGCTTACATGATAAATTGCTTACATACTTACTTGCAACTGCTGTCTCCGTTGCGAGAGTGAAGGCTGACCAACTTCCGCCAGCATACTCACAACGGGACTAGAACGAAAAGCACCAGACGCAAGACGAATTGCAGAATGATGGACAGGATCTAGTATCTTTAATGCGGAAGGTCGCACTGATGAATAAACAATGCTGCCATAATCAATTCGAGAACGAATGACCGCATGATAAAACATAAGCATACACGTCCTATCAGTACCCCATCGAGAGCCACTAAGTACCTTCAACATTTCAAGAATTTTGTTACACCGGGCTTTTAAATCGTGTAGGTGAAGGTTCCACGATAGTCTTTCGTCGAATATTAGGCCCAGAAATCGAACAGATGGAGTAGTCCGAAGCTTTATGCCATCAAGGTATATCGAAGGTGACTGAATATGTCGATGGCGACTGAAGGCAATGCATTGAGTTTTGGCAGCAGAAAATTTAAAGCCTGTAGACCTCGTCCACGACTGCAATCTGTTTATTACCAATTGAAGGGATCTTTCAGCTGTTACTATGTTTCTAGTGCTCACGTATATAGCAAAATCGTCTACAAATAGCGAACATCGGACAGGGGACTGTACATTAGAGGTTATGCTATTTATTGCAACTGCAAACAGGGTTACACTAAGTACACTCCCCTGTGGAACACCATTCTCTAAGTGAAAACGATCCGACATTGTAGCTCCAAGTCGCACCCTGAAATGCCTATCAGAAAGAAAGTTATTAATGAAGGCAAGAATTCTGCCTTGTATTCCCCATGATTTTAAGGTATTGAGAATTCCTCTTCTCCACGCCATGTCATATGCCTTCTCTAGGTCGAAGAAAACAGCCACAAGCGTACGACGCAAGAGAAAAGCATTTTGAATTGCAGACTCTAATAAAACTAATTGATCCATAGCAGATCGTCCCTGTCTGAATCCGCACTGATCTTTGGATAGTAGGTTGTTTGTTTCCAAGTACCAAACGAGACGACGATTTACCATTTTCTCTACCAGTTTGCAAAGAACGCTGGTAAGGGAAATAGGACGATAGCTACTTGGTTCAGTTTTATCTTTGCCTTGTTTAAGAAGAGGAATTACTACATCTTCCAACCAAGCATCAGGAAAAGTATGCTCTACGAATATTCGATTGTATATAGCAAGAAGTAAAAGCCTGCCTGATGTTGGAAGATTTTTAATCATGGAGTATACAAGGTTATCAGGACCTGGAGCTGAATCTGTGGTGGATAGTGCAGATTCCAGCTCCTGCAAAGTAAACGAACTATTCAAAGGACAATCTAATGATGGACCGACGGTGAACGGCATTGCTTCTGCTGCAATTTTGTATTTACATAAGGCATTGTTATAGGCAGTGTTAGCAGAATATCTTGCAAAAGAAGACCCCAAAATATTCGCGACATCGTAACAATTTGAAATTAATTTTCCATTGTTTTGTTGAAGACCCATTAAGTGAGTGGATGGTAAAGGGCCTGAAACAGAATGAAGTTTTTTCCAAACAACAGATGTAGGCGTTGTCCTAGATATTGTTCCTATATATTGGGTCCAAGAGTCTTTTCTACTATGCCTGAATATCCTACAAGCTTTGGCTTGTAGAATTTTATACTGTTCAAGATTGTCATCCGTTGGGCTTTTGTTGAATCTCCTCAGAGCTCTTCTACATTCATGAATTACTACCTTACATTTCTCGTTCCACCAAGGAACAGGTGGACGTGGTGGATGTGTGGAGGTTTTAGGAATAGTTTCCTTTCCTACACGTAAAATGTTTTTTGTGAAGTTATCCACTATGGTATTTATACAGCTATTATTATCAATGTCTGGTGACACAAATCTGTTTGCGAATTCCTTCCAATTCGCTTTTTTTAGAATCCAACGCAGCAGGCGTTCATTCACTTGGGAGAAATTGCAATACGAAATATTAATGGGAGTATGATCGCTGCCATATAATCAGACAATACCGACCATTCAAACTTTGTTGCCAGACGCGGACTACAAAATGTCAAATCTACAACAGTCCACCCGCCGGAAGATGCTGATAAATGAGTAGGGGAACCGTCATTTAGAACGCACAAATCCAAATTAGACCTGATTGCTTCAATTCGTCTTCCACTAGAGTTACACGATAACGAACCCCAGGAGGTATGATGACCATTAAAATCACCTGTAAGTAAAATTGGTGGTGGCAACTGGGATATAAAATCATACAATTCATTATTTAAAAAATCGGTACTCGGCGGCAAGTAAAGGCAGCAGATGGTAAGTTTGAATGGGACGGTTGTCTGTATCACAACAACTTGTAAAGGTGTTATTACATTGACAGGGACGGATTCGATAGAGTTATGAGCTAGAATGGCTACACCACCTTTTGCTCTTTCCTCCGTGATGAAATCTTTCCTGAAAATGGAATAACCCCTAAAACTAAAGGAGTGAGATTCGTGTAGATGCGTCTCTTGAAGACACATTACTAAAGGTGACATATCTCTCACAAGAACTTTCAAATCTTCAATATGGCTTCGTAGCCCATTTATATTCCATTGTATCACGTTATGATTGATTGAATTTGCAGGCATTGATATATGAATAAATGACTAATATATTGTAGGGTTTACCTTGGATTTGTCATTTATATCGTTGTTGCATTTATCAGAGTCCAAGGACATTGAATCACTACTGTGATAGCTGATGTCTGACTCCGAAGAGTGTTTATAGTTTAAAGGAAGCACATTCGAAGGTGCTCCCTTAGAATTTTTAATTTTATTACTTTTAATCTTGGTGGTGTTTTCCTCACCAACAACAGCTGGGCACGTATTTGGTTTTTTCAAAAAGTACTTAAGATCAACAGGGACTTTTTTACTATTTCCTTTCTGACCTTGTGGCTTGGTACACAATCCCTGGTCGGAAGTAGGTGGATTTAATATCGGAGGTACAGATTTTGCTGTCTTAGCACTACAGAATCATTAGGAATGGGTTCCGGTACAAAGTTCCGGTTCCCCAAACCCAAGTACCACTGGCAGCCGCCCTCTATGTACTCACAGAATGCAACCATTTGTTTCGATAGACCCAGCTATGGGCTCCGACACCCATAACTCAACATTCATGTGCTTGCCAAGCGCCTATAGGCTTCTCGGTTCCAGTACCTGTCCCATCAGAGGTCCTCGGCAGTGCTAGGCACACATCAGGTTCCACATACTTGGCCCCGCCAAAGGTAACCAAGCAGTATTGCCACTCCCAGACATAACGGAATAAGTACAGCAAATCCCTAAATGTATATGTGTGTGTGTGTGTGTGTGTGTGTGTGTGTGTGTGTGTGTGTGTGTGTGTGTGTGTAAAGTGTTTAAATCGTAAGTTGTGAGCTGTAAGTGTAAGTGTGTGTTAGACTCGGGTGCCGCGAGGTTCGTCTAGGTCCTCTCACTAGATGCAGCTAGTCTGCATCCCCCTGCAGGTCTGTAAGTGTTTGTGTGAGAGAGTGTGTTTGGGGGTGTTGTGTGTATGTTGAGTAAATGAGTGAGAGTAGAATGAGCTAGAGGTATGGTGGGGTCGCTAAACCCATCAGCTGCTCACGTCAGCTGCCTCCGCTGGCTTAAGGTTAGTAACATCCACATAAAACTAGTAATACTAAACAGTACTACTATCATACGAAACTATGTTAAGTTCTCAGGGTAATTTTTTAAATGCAGTCTCTGCTTTATAACTGCCTTACTAATAATTACAAGGTTAATAATTTTCACACAATACTACTTTCATACGAAAATATGTTAAGTTTGTAGGTTCAAAAAGTAATTTTTTAAAAAAAGTTTTAATTATTTTCATTATTAATTACACACATTAAATAAATCATTTTCACCTTGGAAAACATGTTAACTACTTTCACACAATATTTACAGTTAGGTTACGGAAGTTAATTCATTTTTAATTTTTTTCTCTTCCCGTACTTTCTGTACTTTTATATATATATATATATTTTTATTTTTTTTTTTTAACATACAATAAAGCGTTCTGGCAAAAAAATTATAAAAAAGACACAAGATAAATTGTATATATACAACCCAGTTTATTTGTACCTATCTAATTGATACATTAGATTTTCAATAATCACTATGACACAACAAAAATGTTTTCGTCAATGGCCTATTCAGTAAATTATAAATCCTAAATTAAAAAAAAAATTGTTAGTTTACTAACTTTAGGTAAATATGAGCTTTCACTTGTATGAACAATTTTCATAATTTTTATACCAGAATGCTTTATTACATGCTCAATAGTAATAATACAAAATATAAATGTGGAAACTACAGGAAGTTAAGAAAAATCGAAAGTACAAGTGACACACATAAGAACCTAAAAATCACTACTGCACAAAAAAATATAACACGTTTTTCATCTTAAAAACAATTAATTAAATATGTTATTGGTAAAAATGTGGTGTTGTTTCCAATTTTTTTGCCAAAATGCTTTATTACGGCAAAGGCAATTATCCACAATATAAAAGCACAGAAAGGAGGCTACCAGAAGTATGATAAAAATTCAAAGTAATAGTGTTAGGCATAACCTCAAAATTGCTATCATGCAAAAATAGGTAATGTATTTTTAATCGCTACAATAATAGATTAATTTTATTATTTTTCTTAACCCTTTAATAATAAAAAGGTTCAGCCTGTTTGGTGCTACTTGTAGACTTATTTTAAAAAATTAATAACAAATTTATTTGTCAATGAATCTATACACTATTATATATCATTTTGTTCAGAAAATAATAAATTATTACACATTATGGTAAAAATTACTTATTATGTAGTTTTGTTTAAACACACACACACACACACACACACACACACACACACACACACACACACACACACACACACACACACACACACACACACACACACACACACACACACACACACACACACACACACACACACACACACACACACACACACACACACACACACACACACACACACACACACACACACACACACACACACACACACACACACACACACACACACACACACACACACACACACACACACACACACACACACACACACACACACACACACACACACACACACACACACACACACACACACACACACACACACACACACACACACACACACACACACACACACACACACACACACACACACACACACACACACACACACACACACACACACACACACACACACACACACACACACACACACACACACACACACACACACACACACACACACACACACACACACACACACACACACACACACACACACACACACACACACACACACACACACACACACACACACACACACACACACACACACACACACACACACACACACACACACACACACACACACACACACACACACACACACACACACACACACACACACACACACACACACACACACACACACACACACACACACACACACACACACACACACACACACACACACACACACACACACACACACACACACACACACACACACACACACACACACACACACACACACACACACACACACACACACACACACACACACACACACACACACACACACACACACACACACACACACACACACACACACACACACACACACACACACACACACACACACACACACACACACACACACACACACACACACACACACACACACACACACACACACACACACACACACACACACACACACACACACACACACACACACACACACACACACACACACACACACACACACACACACACACACACACACACACACACACACACACACACACACACACACACACACACACACACACACACACACACACACACACACACACACACACACACACACACACACACACACACACACACACACACACACACACACACACACACACACACACACACACACACACACACACACACACACACACACACACACACACACACACACACACACACACACACACACACACACACACACACACACACACACACACACACACACACACACACACACACACACACACACACACACACACACACACACACACACACACACACACACACACACACACACACACACACACACACACACACACACACACACACACACACACACACACACACACACACACACACACACACACACACACACACACACACACACACACACACACACACACACACACACACACACACACACACACACACACACACACACACACACACACACACACACACACACACACACACACACACACACACACACACACACACACACACACACACACACACACACACACACACACACACACACACACACACACACACACACACACACACACACACACACACACACACACACACACACACACACACACACACACACACACACACACACACAGGAGAGTGAGAGCTGCTAATAAATAGTAAGAATCAAAAAAAAGACTTGAGAACCTAATTAACAAGTTTGTGACAAAACATAGCCTTCTGCTGTATGGAAGTATATTGAATGCATTAAAAATTTCATGTTTCCTTATCAATTTTACAATTATTACCACACTTTGAGCATGAATACAAATATTTACAAAATACTATGATTTATAAGAAAATCAACAACACAACCACAATACCAACTTCAACTGACAAAAAGAGGTAAATCACAAAGTTAATAATCATACTCATACTATATCTTTTATGATATGCTCCATACATGAATTCAATAACAAAGTTAAAAAAAATATTTTCAAAATTAATACTTTAGTTAAACAAGTGAAAGCTCTAAATAAACTATCTAAAAAATATTTTAAAATAATTATTTTAGTTAAACAAGTGAAAGCACATAAATACCTTAGATAAATATACAGTGTAGGTTCTTTTTGATTTTTTGGTAAATTTTTTGCTGAAACGCATTATTACAAGCACAAAAGCAATAATCCAAAATATTAAAGCACACTGCACAAAAGAAGGTAACATGTTTCTAATCACTAAAAAATGACAAAAAAAAACTTATTAAAAAAAATAATGACCTAACACAGCTGTTTGGTGGTGAACGTAGCCAACACGGTTTAGTGATAAAAAGTTTATATTTAAAAAAAATCAATTCACAACTATTAGGTGAACAACCTATTTAGTTGAAAACCAGTTAATGGTTGAGTCTTTTTTTGATCACTTAAATGATAAAAAAACATGTCCTTAAAAATATTTCTCAATGACCTGACACAGTTCTTTTGGTGGTGAACCTAACACAAAAAGAGACAAATCGTAAAGTTCATAAATAAGGGAGGCTATCTGACAATGTTTTTGTTACAAGAACAAAGAAAGCAATAAAACAGCTATCAGAATGTGTAATGTGTATGAGCAGTATTGATAAATTCCATGAATGAAATTTATTATCTTCAATGCAATGTAAACAGCAATGATGTCACAATATAGTTCCATAAAAAATGGCCTGAAATCATTAGTAATCTTCAAAAAAAATTATTTTTCATGGGAGTGTTTGTTATTTTGATAATAAGATATAAAATTAAACAAAAAAGATATTAATATATTCCTTGCACAATACTTCATTTTTATTCCAACACTATAACGATCACCCCTTATATATATTAGACCTACAAGTCTAATATAGGCCTACAAGTAAAGTAGGCTTTAGGTCTAAGAAGTTCATGTTTGTATAATGCAAAGATTTAATAATATGCTATTTACTATTCTATTTCAATACTATGTAACATCACATTCCAACAAATGAGGATCAAACAAAACACAAATTACTCACAACGAATTCGCCAAAACATTGTTGAAATATGGTACGGTTCCATGCGAATTCTCTGGTACTAATCACAAGAAAATGAAATTGTAAGCCCTACTTAGTTCTACAAGTTTGATAAGCACTTTATGGCTAAACTTAATACTCACCTATTTTAACAAGAACATACTTGCACTAGTAGATTAACGTAATTAAATAACTTGATGTATAAACAATTTTCACTGTTATTTACATACAAAGTAACACTAACATTATTACTCGACATCCAAAATGGCTTCTAATAATTTCAAGTCAATGTTCCATAGGCTAGCCAACTTTACCTAGCAACTACGCATTTACAACTACGATCGCAAACGAAAATCGATGGTTTCATTCCGATGTTTAGTCCCTATATATCGATATATAAAGATTGTAATGTATATTTACAAAAAAGGCTGACTAATGATTTCTCACTGGTGCACATTTTTCTTCCGTTATCAGCAGAACGCTTATCACTTCAGACGGCGACTATGAGAAGTTGCAATTCGGCAGTCTGGAGTTCGATTCCCGATGTCAATGTGCCAATTCTTCATTTTCTATTGTCTACTACAGTTGACCATTTAAACATAGACTGTGTTGGTTGGTTGAGTGACAGTTGGATTTTGCTATAGAGGAATTTCTCAAATGATATTTATGCCTTAATTCACGGTGTTTCTAAGAAAAAAATTCAGCTGTGAAATGTTTTTATTAGGAAATAAACGTACCAAATTTTATCTGACTTTCATAAAAATTTCGATATATTATTAGAACTAAACAACATAAAAGAATTAAAAATAAACCCAGACTTAGTGAATTATAAACTAAAATTTCTTAATAAAGAAACCCTGTAATGTATATTAACACGAAACTACCAAAAGTTAACAAAGATAATAATCACTTAATCAAAGCAAGGAATAAGCAAATAATCAAAATTAAGGTGAATAACGTAAATAACGGAGAAAGAGTACTAACCCATAAATACAATAACGGATAGGAAATTCCACAATGCACTATAAAAATTGTATAATTGACAACAGCTCTACGAATAAACGCTTAAGGCTTGAACCTCTAAATTTAGAACCATTAAATAATTATGAAATTATCGATCGTGAAAGTAAAGAAGATCGTTAAAATTATTCCTAACCTTAACCCTTCGCTGGGCGTGCCGAGGTGTATTACAGATCCGGGCGCGCCGCGGCAATTTGGTCGCAATGCCTAATTGTAGTTTGTACACATGTAAACTAATTTTAAGTGGACACATTGAATTATTTTTTATTATACAGGGTGGGGCAGGGAAGTATCCTTAATTTTAAAGGTAAATTAAAAAATAACCAAAAATGTTTGAACAAAACTTTATTGTGGCATCAAAAGGGTACAGATGGAAGTTAATTGTAATAATAATTTTACTTTGTTTTAAATAACACATCACGCAAGTGATGTCCCTCATTGTCAATGCACTGCTGTAGCCTGGTTCTAAAGTTCCGCATAACTCTGCGAAGCATTTCTTGTGGAACGCGGGCAACTTCAATGCGAATTGCATGCCTCAAGGCTTCTAGGGTCCTGGGTCGATGTTTAAACACTTCACTCTTGAGGTAGCCCCATAAAAAGTAATCACACGGAGTTAAATCCGGCGAGCGCGCGGGCCATGGAATGTCACCATACCGGGAGATCAATCGCCCGGGGAACATTTCCCTCAAAACAGCCATCGACTTTCTAGCAGTATGGGCTGTGGCACCATCCTGCTGAAACCACACTAGTCCCAAATTATTTTGTTGCAATTGTGGTTCAAGAAATTGTTGGAGCATGTTTACATACCGTTCAGAATTGATGGTAACACAACGATTGTCCTCCTCGAAGAAATAAGGCCCAATTATGCCTTCACTGCTGATTGCACACCAAACCGTCACTTTGTCACTGTGTAGAGGCCTCTCGTGAACTACCCTAGGGTTTGCACCACTCCAATAATGCATATTCTGCTTATTTACAACTCCAGAAATGTGGAAGTGCGCCTCGTCACTGAACAAAACACGTGCATCATTTGGCAAGTCAGCAATGAAAGTTTCACATGCCTGTATTCGTTGTTGCCAGTCCCGTTGTGTGAGTTCTTGAACGATTACCATCTTGTATGGATGGAAGTGTAGTTCCTCGTGGAGAATACGACGCACAGTACGATTAGACAACGCCAGGCTGGATGCGTGTTTGCGAGCAGAACGCTTAGGAGACTGCAAGATCGATCTTCTGACACGGTCAATATTTTCTGGAGTTCGGACGGTCCTCTGAGCCCCAACTCTCTTTCGCACTACACTACCACATGCACGGAAGTTCTCCACCCACAACAAAATGGATTTGCGGTCAGGAACAGCATTGCGAGTAGGAATCCGATAACGAGTTCGCAGCGCACGCTGCACCGCAACAACAGACTTATTTTGAGAGAAATACGTTTCGACTGCAAAAGCGCGTTTGCTCATTCGACCAAGCCATGTCTACAACTGACTAACGGAAAATTCCATGGCCACAGCGTCATTCGAGCTTACCCCCACTCCTCCAACACATCCTCACTACACACAACGCCATCTCAAAAGTAGGGATACTTCCCTGCCCCACCCTGTACTTTCTTTCTAATTGATTTATTTTAATTTTCAGTTTTTTAATAGTTGTATTTATTTAAAAAAGATTTAATATTTGAAACATAGACAATAGTTAATGAAAACAAACACTTGTCTGAAAAAGGATTTCATTTTATACAAGAAACATGACAAATATTACAGAATTCTTAGTTTCAGATTTAACAAAAAATTAAATTTATAAACAAAAATTTTAAAATTAATATTTACAAATTTAATTTGAGTCAACGTCTATTGCTTCAGCTTCGTGCAAACAGCGGTCATCAGGCATTAATTCTTACAAACATTCTCATTACATTCTTTGCAGACAATTTTGGTTGTTTTTTTTTTTCCCGGCGAAAAATTGTTAAGGTTATCACCGCCGTCATGCAAAATGAAGGTATAAAAAAAGAATTAACAAAATTTATTTATATATATAAATAAAACTACAACAAAACTATAATAGTAAAATTAAATTAAACAAAATTTAAATAACAGGTATAACTATATCAAAAATAAATACTTAAGAACTAAATAACAATTAATAATGAATAAAATTTAATAACAATTCGTAAAATTATATATAACCATAACAGAAATAAAGTTATTTAGATAAAATAAATAAATAAAATAACACAAGAAATAACAATATATAAATTAAATTTTATTTAAAACATTCAGACGATGAAGGAAGTCTAGAACCCGGTCAACGGCCGGGGCACTATCTCCCAACATCGTCTGCAAACAGTTGCTCAGATCACACATAACACGCACATTTTGGAAACCATCACAATCGAGCAATATATGTTTTATTGTGATGGTTTCCCTACAGAACTCGCATTCAGGTGGGTCCCCGCGTTCCATCAGAAATCCATGCGTTAACATGGAGTGACCAATGCGAAGGCGGGTGATCACCACCTCTTCTCTACGACTTGCAAATAATGACGACCCCCAAGAACGAACAGTACTTTTAATTACCCTCAATTTGTTACTGCTTGTAGCTACCCATTCATTTTCCCAATGTAGATGAATTAAATGTTTTACGTGACATAGAAAGTCAGACAAGATTACACGTTGAGTGCATGGCTGCAGAAAAGTTGCTTCCTTTGCCGCATTATCCGCTACAGTATTTCCAAATATTCCACAGTGACGAGGAATCCAGATAAAATATACTCTTGCACCTCGTAGTTCAAGTCTAACGATAGAGCACAGAATATCTTGAACAAGAGGGTTTACCGAATACATATCCCGGATTGCCTGAAGGGCACTTTCAGAAACAGAACAAACTATGTAATGCAAACTATCGAATTCAGTAATGTTCAAAGCCTTTAATATGGCAAAGAGTTCGGCAGTAAAGACACAACAAATTGAGGGTAGTCCATACTTATAAGTTTCGTCCAGTGAATAAAACGCACACCCAATATTATTATTCATCTTAGAACCATCTGTGAAAATAAATTTAGCAGATGGATATGAACTAGTCAGTCGAGAAAACTCACGTTGATACACAATGTTAGGAGTGTTGTCTTTCAGGTATGTACACAAGGAGAAATCAAAGGTCGGCATATTGATTATCCATGGAGGGACATGACAAAAGGACCTTTCAAACATTGGGGGTAGTTCAATACGCAAGTCTTCAATAACATGGGTTGTTCTAATGCCAACAGGGGCTGTAGCCTGCGGTCGGGATTCATAATGTTGGTGCAACTGATTATGGAAAACGGATTACTATAAGCAGGATGCCATGGTTAACATAATATATTACATACGTAACTTAATTGTAACTGCTGTCTCTGACGAGAGAGTGATGGTTCGCCAGCATCAGCGAGAACACTCACGACGGGACTTGAACGGAGAGCGCCAGAAACAAGACGGATTGCAGAGTTATGAACGGGATCTAGTTTCTTTAAAATCGATGGTCTAGCAGATGAATATACAATGCTACCGTAATCAATTCGCGAACGAATTACAGCACGATAAAACATCAGCATACTGGTCCTATCAGCGCCCCATCGAGAATTACTAAGAACCCTCAACATATCGAGAATTTTGTTACATGGTAACTTTAAATCATTCACGTGAGGGCCCCAGGAGAGCCTTTCGTCAAATATTAGACCCAAAAATCGAACGGATGGAAAAGTCCGGAGCTGTATACCATCAAGATATAACGAAGGAGCTTGGATCTGCCGACAGCGACTGAAGGCAATGCACTGAGTCTTAGCAGCAGAGAATTTAAAGCCAGTAGATCTCGTCCATGTCTGCAACCTATTTATTACCAGCTGAAGAGTTCTTTCAGCTGTTGCCATATTTCTGGTGCTTACATAAATAGCAAAATCATCCACAAAGAGCGAACATCGGACAGGGGACTGCACATTAGCGGTAATTCCATTGATTGCGATAGCAAACAAGGTAACACTAAGTACAACCCCTGTGGAACACCATTCTCTAAATGGAATCGATCTGAAACTGTAGCTCCAAGACGTATCCTAAAGTACCTATTAGACAGGAAATTTGTAATAAAAGCTAGAATTCTGCCTTTTATACCCCATGATTTTAAAATGTTCAGTATTCCTCTTTTCCAGCCCTTGTCGTATGCCTTCTCTAGGTCAAAAAATACTGCAACAAGTGTTTGACGCAAGAGGAAGGCATTTGGAATTGCAGATTCTAACAAAACCAACTGATCCATAGAAGATCAACCTTGACGAAAGCCGCACTGGTCTTTTGATAGTAATTTATTAGTTTCTAAATACCAAACAAGGCTACGATTTACCATTTTTTCTACCAGCTTGCATAGCACGCCGGTGAGAGAAATAGGACGATAGCTACTTGGATCAGTTTTCTCTTTGCCTGGTTTAAGAACGGGAATTACTGTAGCTTCCAACCAATCGCCAGGGAATGTACGCTCCTCGTACATACGATTATATATTTCGAGAAGAAATAGCTTACCCGACGGTGGAAGATTTTTAATCATGGAGTAAACAAGGTTGTCAGGCCCGGGAGCTGAATCCTTGGTGGACAGCAGTGCAGATTCCAGCTCACGTAGAGTAAACAGACTGTGCAGAGGAGAATCATCAGAAGTACCTACAGTGAAAGGCAATTTTTCCATTGCGCTTTTGTGTTTACAAAAGGCAGTGTTATAGGCTGCAGAGGAGGAAAAACTTGCAAAGGATGACCCTAAAAGGTTTACAATGTCGGAACTGTCAGAAACAAATAATCCGTTCGCCTGTTGAAGTCCCACCAGTCCTACAGATGGAGGCGCACCACAAATGGAACGCAATTTCTTCCATAATACAGAAGTAGGTGTTGTTCTACATATTGTTCCAATGTATTGGGTCCAAGAATCCTTTCTAGTTTGCCTGAATATTCTACGAGCTTTTGCACGAAGGACTTTATATTGTTCTAGGTTTTCACTTGTCGGGTTTCTGTTGAATCTCCTCAGAGCTTTTCTACGTAGACGTAACGCCTTCCTACATTCCTCGTTCCACCAAGGGACAGGTGGACGTGAAGGGCGTACTGAAGTTTTTGGAATAGATTTCTCTGCTGCTTGTAAAATGTTTTGACTAAATTTAGACACTATTATGTTTTTACAGTCATTATAATCAATGTCTGGTGATACAAATTTCTTCATAAATTCCTCCCAATTTGCTTTTTTCAGAATCAAACGCGGCAGGCGTTGATTCGGACGAGGGAAATTACGAAATGAAATATTAATGGGATTATGATCACTGCCGTAAAGATCAGGTAATACCGACCATTCAAACTTCGTTTTCAGAATTGGACTGCAGAATGACAAGTCAACAACAGTCCAATTGCCAGTAGATGCCGCTAAATGCGTATGGGAACCGTTATTAAGAAGACATAAATCCAATTCGGACCTTATCCTTTCAATGCGTATTCCTCTAGAGTTACAGCTTGATGAACCCCATGCAGTATGATGAGCGTTAAAATCGCCTAATAATAATATTGGCGGTGGTAACTGGCATATTAAGTCACGTACTTCATTGTTTTGGAAAATGTAATTAGGCGGTAAGTATAGGCTGCTGATTGTAAGTCTGAATGGTAAGGTTATTTGAACGGCAACGGCTTGTAAAGGAGTTACTATATTCACAAGAACCGACTCGACTGAGTTGTGAACCAGAATGGCTACACCACCTCTGGTTCTTTCCTCAGCGATGAAATCTGCTCTGAAAACAGAATAACCCCTGAAACTGAAAACGTGAGATTCACGCAAGTGAGTCTCTTGAAGACACATTATTAAGGCGACATATCTCGTACAAGAACCTTCAGATCTTCAATATGGCTTCTTACCCCATTAACATTCCATTGTATCACTTTATTTTTTGAACATGCAGACATTGAATTCATAGGTTTAATATACAACTGGATTCATTTCGGACACACTTACGAGTCATTGATTTATCAGAATCAATGGACATCGAATCACTATTGTGATTGATGTCAGACTCTGTAGAGATAGTAGTTTTGGAAGGAGGCAACTTGGAAGCAACTCCTTCCTTTGATTTTTTTTCCTCCTTTGTTTGTATTTTTTCTTTTTTTGACACAACCACTGGTGGGTATGTGTTAGATTTTTTAAGAAAATGGGCTAGTCCAGAAGGAACGTTTTTATACGAAGACTTTAACACTTGCGACTTGGTTCTTACGCCTAGATTGGAAGAAGATGGATTTGCTTCCGGAATTACAGGCCTCGGATTCTTTGTCACAAGGGTTTTACTAGCGACTTTCGAAAGGTGAGTATCCTTTCCTTTTGAAGACACTTGAGAGGAAGACATTTCAGACGATTTAGAAAGTGAATCGGGAATGGAACCCGCAGAGATCAGAGTTAGCAATTGAGCTACCTGTTCCGATAATGCTTTTACCGTTTTAGTTAGCTCTTCGCAATTAGCACACGATGTTTTATTACTCGACGTGGCAGCAGCAAACGATTTGCCTTCAATTATTGACTTTGAGCTTTTGAAAATCTTCCTTGCTTCCGAAAAAGATATCTTATCCTTGGCCATGATAGTAAGAATCGCTTTCTCGTCCTTAAACTTAGGGCAGTCGAAGGAACGAGCGGGATTGTTTCCACCACAATTGCAACACTTTGGATCATCTTTACCTTGCTCACTATCATGACCATTACCACTACAATTACCGCATACCTGATCCTTCCGGCATGTGGAGCTAACGTGTCCAAAACCCTGGCATTTAAAACACCGTCTCGGGTTTGGAACGTATGGCCTTACCGAAAGGCGCTGGTATCCAGCATAGATGTGGTCTGGTACGGTAGGTTTACCAAAAGTCAAAATCAAAGAGGCAGTAGCTACTTTTTGCCCCTTCTCGTTACGAAAAATACGGCACACGTCTACAACTGATTGCTTTGCCAACTCTTGTTTAATCTCCTCTAGGTCAACATGGAGGAAATCTCTGCAAGTCACCACTCCCTTAGCAGAATTTAATGTTCTGTGGGGTTTCACAGAAACCTTGACACTATCAAAAAAGGATGTCATATTTAACAGCGATAGGCTCTGCTTATCGCTGTTAGTCTGAACCAGTAAGGTTCCGTTCTGCAGCTTTTTAATTGAAGCTACGGGACCTGCTTTTCCAACAATTGCCTTATTAATCAAAAAGGGCGATACTTTAGATAAGTCCGCCTCTTCCAACGAGTTCTTTAAAATTAAATATCTAGGAGATGGTAACTGAAGTGCATCAGTACTCATCTCTTTGCCTCCCACATTTTCATCCTTCTCTACTGAACCAACAGACCCGTTTGACAAAGTCGAACGAGGCCTCTTTAACGGAACTTTGGCGATTTTGTTTATAATTTCTATAATTTGTTTTCCGAGCCATTCATGAACCAAGAATTTCGAGGAAGTGGCACAGGGTGCACCCAGACGTCACCAGTAGCCCAGGATACTCGAACTAAAGCGAGAATCCCCAATAAATTGGGGGTGGGGACCTCCAAATATCCTGGAGCCGAAATACATATGTCTGTCAGCACTCCAGAATATTTTAGGAATGGGTTCCGGTACACAGTTATGGTTCCCCAAACCCAAGTACCACTGGCAGCCGCCCTCTATGAACTCACAGAATGCAACCAATTGTTTCGATAGACTCAGCTATGGGCTCCGACACCCATAACTCGACATTCATGTGCTTGCCAGGCGTCTATAGGCTGCTCGGTCCCAGAACTTATCCAATCAGAGATCCTTGGCAGTGCTAGGCACACATCAGGTTCCACATACTTGGCCCCGCCAGTATCGTCACTCCCAGACATAAAAACAAGTAAGCAGTATCGTCACTCCCAGACATGTGGTGTGTGTGTACAGAAAATGTGTGTAAGTGTAGGTGTTTAAATGTGTGTGTGTGTGTGTGTGTGTGTGTGTGTGTGTGTGTGTGTGTGTGTGTGTGTGTGTGTGTGTGTGTGTGTGTGTGTGTGTGTGTGTGTGTGTGTGTGTGTGTGTGTGTGTGTGTATGTGTGTTGTGTAAATGGAGTAAAAGAGTAGAAGAATGAGCTAGAGGTATGGTGGGGTCGCTAAGCCCATCAGCTGCTCACTTCAGCTGCCTCCGCCGGCCTGTTACTTTTGTGTGGACCGCAAATATGACAAATAGGTCTGTGTGTTGTACTTGAGCCTGTTTTTTTCCAATAACACTATATTTGCCCGAAAAAATATGAAGATCTTTTGGAAGAGTTAGGATTGTCGCTCTAGCTATCAAGTATCCACTCATCCAACTAAGTGCCAATTTTTTCAAAAGTTGGTTGAATTTGTAAATTATATTTGAATTTATTCCGGCAATGTCTAAATGCCGATAAAAAAAAATGACCATTGTCCAACGTCTCATGCTTCGAGATGTGAAGTAACTGGCACACATTTGATGGACAGTATCAACGCCACATTTTGTAGCGTTATAATCCAAATTTACAATAGACTTTTTGGAATCTTTGTCAATAGAATAGAACCGTGGTAAAAAAAATACCTAACTAAAATACTAAAGAAGAATAACACTACGAGAGCAGTTGCACGGCTGAGCCCGCCGCGGCAACTGGGCCGCAGACGTAACTACCTAGCATTCATGCCTTATTTCCAGACGGACTGAAGATAAGGTGGTATTCTTTTTATACAGTTCTTGTCCCTCATGGTGGTATTGATAAATACTCAAAGCCCTGAAAACATTTCATCATCGATACCTACCGTAAGATGCAAAATTAAAAGATTGCGGCCAATTTGCCGCTTACGTGCCCAATTAAGGGTTAATATTAAAAACCACAAAAATAATAAATTTAGTATCACTAAAGCTAGAATAGACCATATGAATTCCGAAGAAAAGCAAGAAATAATCAATGAATAGTCTTTTATATTTTTTATACAAAACGATAATTTAATATTTACTAACCACATGAAAAAATTATCAGGACTACTGACAAATGTTCAGTCTATTCAAAAAATTATAGATGCCCGGAAATTTACCATAGGGAGGTCGATAAATAGATTAAAAAATGCTTCAAGAAAAAATATTACGACCCTCCAATTTACCCTGGAATTCGCCAGTATGGATCGTTCCAAAGAAAGCAGTCGTGTCCAGTATACAAATATTTAGACTTGTGATCGACTTTAGAGGACTAAACTCAAAAACGATTGATGATAGTTTCTGCTGCCCAACATTATGGACATACTTGACAAATTATGGACATTTCAGTCTTTCACTACCCTTAACCTCTCTATTCAAAGTGATAAAACATTTATAATGGACCGTTTACTACTTCTTGTTTGTTATGTAATTTTTTTGCTAAAAATTAAAAAACCAGGACCGAGCAAGTATTACTCTTAGTACTGAATGGTCTTTAATTAATTGCCGTATTCATTTATAACAATGCAATACTTATAGAGAGGAAAAAAATGAATGTATGTATCCAAATAATAATAAAATGTATACTTGCTAATGATGATCTGATAAATAATTATTTTCAATTATAGAAATGACAATGTGTAGTATTTTATTCAAGCTAACAAAAATTGAATAGGTCAAAACAAATTGTTCTGTAAAAAAAAGAATGCCTATACTGTATATGTATGAATATTGAAAATGAATACTTCCCAATGATGATTTGATTTCATGTCATTCATAGGCAGTACATAACAAAATATTATAGTAAGGTTATATTCTCATATTAACTATAACTTGTAGGCAAAACCAAAATTTAGTTATTCAAAAAAATGTATAACTATATTGTGAAATATTTAAGGGAGGTGTGTTATTAATGTTAAATCAAAAAATGCCTGTATAAAATAGAAGATATAATTTATATCATACTAGCCACATATAATCTTTTTAAAAAAAGAAAAGTAAATAGATTTCATTTTCTTCACAGAAATATAATATAAATACTAATACAATTGTTGTTGTCTGAATGAATTTCTCTATTCAGATTTAATAAATAATTTTTAAGAAATAAAAAACTAAGAGAATCAAATTATATATTTGAATGAAAAAAAGATTATAATAGATCTTGAAGTTGCATAAATTTCGAAGAAAATGTGTGTGTGTGTGTGTGTGTGTGTGTGTGTGTGTGTGTGTGTGTGTGTGTGTGTGTGTGTGTGTGTGTGTGTGTGTGCGTGTGTGCGCGCGAGCGTGCGCGTGTGTGTATTTGAGTGGTGAATAATTTAAATTTGCTAATGATGATTTAATTTCAAACAAGCAATTTTTAACTCAAAATTATAATTATAAATAAAAAAGTTAAAATGATAAAAGAGTTATAATTTCCACATACTGATCTTTTGAAAATAAAAGAATAAATAAGAGATTTTATTTCCTTCATAGTTTTCCTTTCATTTCAAATATAGTAATTAAAAAAATAAAAACTAGACAAGAAATTTAATGATTGAACTAAATTCTGTCTATTTTTTTTAATCAAACATATTTACAACGAATTATAATTTGAAAAATAGTAAATTTGAATACAAGTACAAAATAATGGATAAGTCATACTTCCAGACACTAATCTTTTGAAAGACACGTAAACAAGACTTCACTTTTTTCATAGACATACAATTTTAATACAATGTTTAACATTACTTCCTTCGAACAATCCAAGTTTTAACATGTATTAAGTAATATCAGAGATAACTTGAAGGTGTTTGATTATTTGAAATATTCATATTTTTACTTTAATCCCTCTCACCCACCTCGTAGAAATAAGGTAATCAAGAAAATAACCACTTAAATGAAAGTAATTACCTACAATAAAATTATAATTGAAAAAATATGAACAATATACAAAATATTAATTTATATTCGCTCTAAGAATAGAATGTAAACATCTTTAGATGACCTTGACCATGATGATTTTTTCACATTCTGGTTTTCAGCTCGAACCTATTGCTTGCTTTAATGGTACACATTTGTATAATATCCTTTTTCAATGTTTTCAACTTTTCATTTTGTATTGCCTATTCTTACAACTGTCTTTGGAACTTCATTTAATTTAATAATATTTTAAAGTCTGTCATTACATGAAAAACCTCAATTTTGACTATAACAATGATATTTATTATCTTGATTTCATATTTTCTTATCAGGGGGGTAATGCCTCTCGCGTCCGTGACATTCCTAAGTCACACGTGCCCCCTGGGTGGTGCTAAATGAGAGTGCAGCGATCGCCACAAAGAGTCTCCCAGCAGAAAATAATGATCGCCACAAGAAGAACCCAAAACTGCCTTATCAGGGCAAAAATGACGATCTCCTCATCATTTTTTGGAATGCGGGTGGTTTAAATAATTCAAAATTTACTGAACTAAAAACAGTAATTTTTAATAGTGACGCAGACATATTCATTATTGTTGAAGCAGGAGCTTCCACAGAAGTTTTATAAAATGACTAATTTTACAAATTTTATTCTAAAGAGATCGAGGCAGGTTGCATCAGGAATTATCATTGGTGTGAGAAACAGCATGGCAAGCAAGGCCATAACTCTACATGGATAACAGAGACAAACTTGAGGCTGTCTGCATTGATGTTTGGCCGAATGGTAAACACTACAGAGTGATTGGTCTGTACAACCCACCAACAAATGTCCCAAACCTGGACATGATTACTGATTTGTGCCAACATTGTAATAGCATTGTTGTTGGTGACTTCAACGCCCACTCAAACCGCTGGGGATACAGTTCCTCTAATGCAACCGGGAGGACCATCGAGGGCTTTATTGACCAGACCAGTCTCGTTCGTGTGCCATCTGACCCCACGTTCCTGTCGTTCTCTGGACACACAAGCACTCCTGACCTTGCCTTGGTTCATGCAAACCTGTCGCGGAGAGCGGAGCTAAGTCTTGAGAATGCCCTGGATGGATGCGGCCACCGTCCATTAAATTTGTTGATTGAGGGTAGAGATGGGGAATGCATAGCTCCTCGGCTCACCCGCTGGAACTTCAGAAAGGCTAACTGGAATAAATTCTCTCTCTTGACTGATGGATATGTCGATTTGCAACTTGTCGATAACAACCCTGATAAATCAATGGAAAGATTTAATAAAGCTATTACTAAGGCTGCACAAGAAAGCATACCGAGGGGCCAAGTTAAAAAGTACAAACCTTTCTGGAACAAAAACCTGAATGAACTTAAGAGACAGAGGAACATCGCTAGGAGGAAAGCTGAATCAACAAGAGATTTAGAGGACTGCATACAGCTTAGAAAAACCCAAGCTTCTCTTAGACGTGCTATTACACTTTCTAAAAGAGCCTCATACAGATCCTTCGTTGCCAACCTGAACTTTAGAAGGGATGGCTTAAAGGCCCATAGATTCATTTCCAGCCTGAACAACGACAAAAGCAGCCGGCAATGGGAACCAATTACCGTCAATGGCAAGCAGTTATCATGTCCCACAAGGATAGCCAATGCCCTTTGCAAACATTATGCCTCAGTAAGTCGACTAAGGGTAACCAGACATGAAAGAAAATTCTGTAGCACATTAAAAATCCACACTTGTCCTTCTGAGAATGAAACACAGTTTTTCTATAATGACTTCTCTTCCGATGAATTAGAACTAGCGATCTCTTCCCTTAATAAAGGAAAGTCTGCGGGTCCAGATTCTGTCTTTCCGGATTTCATTCGGCACCTAGGGCCAACAGCTAAAACAACATTCCTTAAACTAATTAACCTAACATGGAATGTTAGAGTGCCCCAGCAATGGAAGAAAGCGGAAGTTCTGTCGCTGCTTAAGAAGGGAAAACCAGCCAATGACCTCAGCAGCTACAGACCAATCTCTCTTACAAGTGTGACCTGCAAGGTAGCAGAAAAAATGGTTGAACGCAGACTTAGAGAGTTCTTGGAGTCAACAGGAGCCATAAGTGAATGCCAGGCAGGTTTCCGTAAACATAGATCCACCATGGACCAAATTGTAAAATTTTCACAGGCAGTAAAGGATGGTTTCCATAAAAGACAGTCCACTCTGGCGGTGTTTGTGGACTTTAAAGCAGCCTATGACAAGGTGTGGCGTTTATTGCTGTTAAAAAAGTTGAAACAACTGGGTGTGTGTGGAAACATGTATCAATGGATCCGAAATTTCCTATCCCAGCGATTAATAAGATGCAAATTTAATAATTCAACATCTGGCTATCGGCAATTGCAGCAGGGACTACCGCAGGAGCGGTTCTTAGTTGTCTGCTCTTCAACACAATGATTGATGATTTAAAGAATGCCATCCAGGCACCGGGTGTCTCGTGTCTTTTCTTTGCTGACGATGTGGTAATTTGGGCAACTAGCAGCCACATCAAGGCTCTTGAACAAACGCTGAATGCCTCAATTGCGCAATTAGATCACTGGGCTGACTACAACAAAATGGAGGTGAATGCAGAGAAGACAGTTGCGCAGCTCTTCACCCTGTCCACTAGGAAGCATTCTGTCAAGATAAACTACAAAGGTAAACTTCTTCAACAAACCTCAGAAACAAAGTACCTTGGTGTAATTCTTGATACTAAGTTGTCGTGGAAAAAACATATATCTAATACATCCGAGAAAGCACAAAAACGGAACAACTTGCTGAAACGACTGACCGCAACTAAATGGGGGGCTACACAGGATGTGCTCGTGACTGCTTATAAAACATATGTTAGGCCTGTCATGGAGTATGGCAGTGAAGTGGTTTCCTTGTCTTCTGCGGCTGGTCTGTCTAAATATGACGTAGTACAGAACAACGCCTTGAGAACCATCACTGGCGGAGCCAGGTCAACTCCTGTAGCGGCATTGCAGTTGCAAACGGGTCTGGAAACCCTAGAGTCCCGTAGAGATAAGGCAACACTCAAATTTTGGGAGAGGGCTAGAAGAATAGACAATAATCATTGGTCAAATTACAGACATGCAACTCAGCGGCTCAAGACGCAGCTCTCTCCTTTAGAGCATGCCGAGAGACTAATAGAAAAATACCAGCTACCAGCAGGAAATGCCGCACCTGTTGAAAGTTACACGGTAGTTGTTAAGGCATTGCCAAACATACGCCTAAGCCTTCAAAACCTAAACCCAGAGTTGAACAAAGCAGAAGTAAACCCCTCAGAACTGAAGATCTATGCCTTAGAAACCATTAATAATATCTACCCACCTGAGGAATGGTTACATATATATACAGATGGCTCTTATACTCTGGAGGCAGGAGGAGCGGGTGCGGGATGGCACTGCCACCTGTTCGAGAGGATCGTTGGCGGTTGGAAGGGGAACCACTAACTTTGACGGTGAAATGAATGCCATTTACGAAGCGACCTGCAGGTTGCAGACATTGTCACTGACTCCGCATAGGTTGGTTTTCTTTGTTGACTCTCAGGCAGCAATTGTGGCCCTGAGTAGCAATTCCCCAACGGACTGCCTCCGCACTGTTCGATGTCGTGCCAGATTGGCTGAACTCATTTCGGAGGGCGGGATTCTTTGGATCCAGTGGATTCCTAGCCATGTGGGAGTTCCTGGCAACGAGAGGGCAGATGAACTTGCAAAAGGGGAGCGTTATCGGAGCAACCAGCGATACCTATGACTCTTGGTGCTGCCCGCAACCTGATAAACAGTGCCATTGACTCCTATTCAAAGGCAACCCTGAAGGATCAAAGCAAGGGGAAAAGGTGGGAAAGCCTCGCCTCAATGGGACCCATTTCTAAAAGTATGGAGAGGCCTGCTGCTGTCGCCCGATTCCGTCTAGCTACCGGACACGATTATCTCCAGGCACACTTACACCGCATTGGAGTGGTGGGGGACGATATCTGCCCATTATGCCGATCAGGCAGAATGGATGGCGAGCATCTGATGTCCTGTGTGGAGTTGCGGAATGCGTCAGGGGAGATCACTGAGAGATACTGGGAGGCTCGTCGTCGAATGGCTGAGCAGCCGAGGACAGGCGTAGGCTAAAGTAAAGTAAAGTAAAGTAAAGTATATTTTCTTATCATTTTACATGTACATCCATTGAAATAACTACTGTTTACTGATGGCCATGATTCTAGATTGTGTTCAGATATGTATTGCAATGTATAAGTGTGAATATTGGTTGGTACTTTTAATGATAATATATAATTAGGTTCTGATTCTGACAAAATTCTTTCATCACATTTTGGAAATCTCAAAATATTTTTTAATTCATGTTTTAGTATTGGCTGCAATATAGAAATTTTCACGATGATGTCATTAATTCAGACACATCATATTGAAAAGGCAAGGAATATTTATTATCTAAGAAATGTTTCAATGTATTTTTGTTAATTTGTTTTTTTAATGTATATAAATCAAAGCATGTTTTTATAAGCAAATCACCTCTGCTTTCTGAAAAAAACTCTTTTAATATTTTACAATTAAATAAAATTTGCAAAGTAGCATTCAAATAGGAAGAATAATCATCTACTTTTGTAAGACCAAGAACTTTCTATTACAAAGCCACACCAACCCAAGGTTTTCTATGGGTCTTTGCAGCTCCACTATTAATAGTCCATAATTTATTTAATACTTTTATTAAATAACTAGCTGTTACCTATTGCGAATTCGCCTGAAATTATAACGTAGGTAATAAAATTTATAGTTGATTTTCAAAATCAGAATAGGTTCAATTCAATTTAATATATCTCTATACACAATATTATACGATTATGGTTCTCGGCCAAGACACAGATTTTTGCTACTCGATACAAATGGCGCAAATTAATATCACGAGAAGTATTGAGTGTTCCGAGGTTTAAAATAAAAATTATTTTATTTATACTGCAGTGGGTAAAGTTTTATTATTTAAACTGTAGTGGGTTAAAATATAGTACAATATATTGCGTTTAATAACAACTCTAGAGAAAAAAGTCTGCCACATGATAAAGTGGCAATACCTGCTGTCCAAAAAGTATCTTAAACTCTTAATAACCAGAAGACTGGACAAAATAACAGACGAAAAATGAGATAATGAAAAATTATTGATGACAATTCTCAATGAAAACTGCATCTTTTTTCAGGTTGTAAAGTATAAAATAAAGCTTGAAGCATGAATTTTCTAAATATATATTTATTTTCTGAAGGCAATGCATAACCAAGTTTTAAAAGGCGAAATAAATAAAAATCACCTGTCTGCTAAACACGAATTTCACTATAAGTTAGTGAGCAGCGTCCACTGTGATATATATATATATATATATATATATATATATATATATATATATATATATATATATATATATTTGGGTGAAGTTTCTGAATTGATCAGCAAAACTGCTAGTTGTTATGTTATTGTTTGGATAATGCCACAGATTATACAACAAATTTACAGTATTTCTAAGGTCAAGTTGTAGATAGGAATGGAATTTTTTTTAAAACATCGATGTTCCCATATATCGGTGTATTGTTTGAAGAACATTGATGGTGTTTATATATCGGGACGAAAACATCGATATTTAAAACTATAAGCATATAATTAAAAACTTGTATGAAATCACGAGCCGTACAGTTATGTTATCATGATGGACCATTTGTATGAATATATATATATATATATATATATAGACAGTATGTTACACCGAAAGCAAAAAGCTTGGAACAATTGTAATTGAAGGCGAAGACTTCGAATAAAATACTGTATTCCATATTCCAAGTCCACTCATATCATATAAATCCGGAATTAGAAAAAAATAATTCTTATCAATGACGATTCTAGTCGCAGTCGCTCATGATTCGAAACTAAAATAAAATATCAATGACGAGTTCATTCATTTAATTATACTGTCATCGTATTGATATTCACTCATGAGAAATAACAACATTGCTCAGATTAGATGAGTTCAACACTGTAGCTTATTTAAATTTTAAAAATATCTGATAAATAATTTATATTTTTTTACTTTAAAGGTTAAAAAAAAATAATAAACGATCATTTTTTCGGAAGAACCATGGAGAAAGCTTTATGGTCAACCATACAAGATAGTTACGTAAGTGTAGGCCCTTTCTTCTATGGCCTTAGGAGCAGGTGTTATCCTTGAGGGTTACCGATCAAACTCCACGTTTCTTGAAACCCCTCTATATTGTTATTGGTACTGCTGAAAAGCATTACTTCACGTTGAGGATTAACAATCAGTATACTATTTTATTCTTAAATTCTGCAATCTTGTTGCTTCTATACAAAAACTCTTTTTACATACATAGTGTCAATAGTCCACATTTTCTCAGATTATATCATTTCTTTCAGCATCTTCTTGCAATCTCGCACTTTATCAATCAGATTTATAACCCTCTTTCTATTATTTTCTTATCTTTGGCAAGCAAGAAATTTATGTTCTACTGTCTCCACTTTGGCACAATATCTACATATTTTTCACTTTTATGTGGTAAATATAGATCTTAAATTCTCCATCGCTTGTCAACAGTTGTGTGAAGAAATAATTTGTCTCCTTACGTTTTCCTGCCATCCATACTAGAAGGTCTGGTATTAGCCATCTTGTCCACACACTTTGACCTAAACAATTTTATTTATCTTGCCAGATTTTCATTTTATCATACATATGTATGAATTCCCCTTCATTGGATGAATTCTACCTTAACATCTTTCCTCCACTATTAGATCTTTTGGTAGAGTTCCTGCAAGCACCATTTGTGCAAGCAGTTGAATATGCACTTGTAATCATCTGCAACCTCAGGAGCCATTTTATTGTATTTTCTCTTTTACAGTACTTCCTTTCACATAGAAACGGTGTATACTTATAGACACTGCTGCCCTCATTAACACACTCCTCTTGCTAGGTCTAGAACCCCTGAAGTTTGCCATCATACCTTCCAGAGCTTTGACCTTCACTGTCACACACCTAACATGTTCTACCATCCTAATTTTTTGATCCCACTCCAAGGTACTTCAGTGCTTTCACTGCTACCAAGATCTCAAAATTCCTGATTGTTGTCTTACTTATTAGTAGGTAACCTTACATTTCTCTGGCTACTACACTATTTTTTCTATTCTTTTTTCCACCCACTCCACTATTGATGTTATCACATCGTTTAAGTTAGTTTCTAACTCATATAGATTAGTAGCACTGACTCATCAGCAAACCCAAACATCACTACCACCCTGCTGCAATTCCCAGATCTAAAATTTTATCGTAGTAAATATTCCACAAGAGCAGCCCTATAACTTAACCCTGTAGCACACCACACACCATTTCAGTTTCCATAGTCTCACCTACCAATATTTTCCTGCCTTCCAAATAACTCATTATTAAATGAGGTAATTGGGAATGTTTCTACCTTGCAGTTCCTCCATGAGTTTATCCCATTGTGTACTATTAGGTCACTAATGTGCAACAACCCCCTTTCTAGAGTAGTTTTTTCCTTTTAAACTTTCCTACTTAACTACTAGTTGCACTGCATCTACTGCTAAGGACCCACTACTAAGCTAGAGCTTTCTCCGTAATAGTCAACCCTGGTCTTATTTAATTCTTTGTGTAAAAATCCTATTGAAGAGTTGAGATCCCACTCAAGATACATACTGACCTGTATGTTTTCCCAAGTCTATCTCCTTTTTTAGTTTATAGCTTAGCCACCTTTCTTTTGGTCAGGAAGTATCCCATATTTCTAGCATGAAATAGGTAGTTTACAGTAATATATTAGAAATTGAATTATAGCCCATTAGGGCCTTAAATACTTAATAAAGTATAAAATACAAAATGTTTATTTTTAAATACAAACAACGCTAACAGATGGGCTACCTTATAAGTGTAGTATGTATCCCCTTAGCCTTACCTTTGTAAGATTAGCTGATTATTATTTATTTACTAACTGAAACTCTGGTCTCCCTTCAAATCATATATTTCGTTTTGCTATACTATATATTTATTAACTGAATATGTCCCAGTTTTTTTCAGACTATAATTTTAAAATGTTCCTTCAATATTTGATTTCTAACCTATAAAGTGTTCAATAATTTAAAAATTTGTTGTATTAATTTATAATTATTCATAAAAAATTAACACTTACATTTAATTATAACAAGCTCATTTATCTTGGGTCAGGGTAATTGTACTGCCAGAGTAATAGCAACATATTCTTTAAAAAAGAAAACAGAATTATATAAAAAGTTAATTTTGAATGTTTGTTTTTGTATACAAATATAATAATAATAGCTGGTTTTTGGAGCAGTCATTTAGCTATATGAATAAAAACAAAGGAAATGCGTAAAGTAAAAGTAATGACTTTGTCTCAATTAAAATGTAGAAGCAAAAGTATTTCCTTCATGTCATATGAATAATGATTACCTTTTTCTTACCAGTAAAAGCTTAAGTCTAGAAGTAAAATTATCAACCAAAAAACCTTGAATCAGCTGTGATTCAAAATTATTATCCCTGTACAGTATATCTAAATTGTTGTTTGTTTTCTGAATAGGCTCTAATGGTTATTGTTAGTTTCATGTTAATTGAGTGTGTCTTTCAAACATGATTTACTGCTGAAAAATTATGTTATTCAAGAGATGAAAAAAATGATTCTCTAAACACTAACAGTGAAATGCATTGCAGAAGAATTGAAATAATAGAGATTTTAGAAAAATCTAATCTGCCAAAAATGAAAAACATAAAAGATATGGCAAACAGTAATGTAATAAATACAAAGTAGTTTTTGGTAAAGAAACTTATTTCAAAATTTTCATTAAAAAAATTAATAAAGAAAGAAATATGGAAACAAAATTGGAAATAAAACTAGTGGAATGGGAAAAATTATGTTTTCTACAATGAATGGTACTTTCTAATCCTACAATTAACAAAACTGTTCATAATTTTTTTTATATTGGATGGGATTAGGTAAACATTTCAGTACTATTATTACGATTGGTACCAAAAAACACTTCTGCTTTCAGTGACTCTATTCTTGTTGTTGGGTACAGTATTTTCTTTGTTTACCTTGTTTTGGTTGCCTAGGCCTAAATATCATTTTCATATCACTAACTCTTGAAATTATTTTATTGTTATTTAAGAAATTAGTGTTAAAAAACTAATTAGTATTTTTGCCTAGTTAAAACTGCCTTATAAACCTATACCAACCTGCAAAAAAACTATAATAGACAAGAACAAAACGCCTGAAATACAAGACATAAATTCCAAAGATCTATAAGGATTAGCTCTTATGTTATATTAGGATTAAAAATAACATGTTATTGGAAAAGCTAAACACAACAAGGCTGCAAAGGAAGACTATTTCAGAGACAAAAATGAAAAAATAAAGATGGTCCATATGGTTGTGATATGGAAATATTTGTGATATGGTTGTTGTTGATAAAAAAACATTTTTTTAAATGTAATAAAACATTTAATAACATTTATTTTTTTAATACTTTGTTTAAATTTTCAAGGTAAAGTAAGGCCTAAATTACTGTATTTGCTTTTATAATTTACTTTGTATTCATAAAAATGAGAAGTCAATGTTCAATATTTTTTGTGGATTATAAATCAAAGTTGTTAATTATTCCTGCCAGGTTTTGTCTTATCTCTTCACAATGACATCTTACAAATCTTCAAAATTTCTATCTTCTAGAATTTTCACGATGTTATGCAATACAACACACACCACAACTCTCTGTGGGATATTTTTGAGTTTTGTACGAGACATGTACAGCAAAATGGGGAATCTCATTTCAAGGGGACCAAACATTGTTCTATAATTACACTTTCTTTTTTAAAAAGCTTATTGTACTTTCTTTCAAACTGATAGGATTTTCTAATGGTCAGGAGCCATGGTTCTATACCATATCTATCATCACCTAGGAATAGAATTTTCAATAAAACATAGACTTTGCCTAATAACAGAGTTCTTCCAGATTATAGAATCGTGTACAGACCCCGGCCAACTTATGTTTATACTTGTAAACATTTCCTGGGTGTTGCAAGTAGCTTGTACATTTAATGTAGGTATTTTAATAGCAATATGTGTACAGCTGCTATACCAATTACTGTAGGAAAAAAGTATTTACTTTGCTATAGGTGTTTTGACTCTAATACCACACTTGGTGCAGTAGGAAATGTAATCCAATCAGATACTTGTTCTTTAATATTTTTACACTGTAAACTGTTCTACACACAGTTCTTCACCGAAACCGTTTTGATAAACACAGCTAAATAATGCAAACATAATTTCATCCTTTGAGTTTCTTCACAAGTGCCTAGACAACTTGATCAATAGTCACTCCACATACTTTTCTTTGAAGCTATATAAGCTCTTAAAATCACATTTTGCACATAAACTAACCCTGCCACGACAAAAAGGAAAATACAACATAATCATTTACTTCACAAGTTAATCTCCTACTGACTAGATTCGTCACTGTTGAAGTATTTACTTCTCATTTAGAGTAAATGGTTGGTTTTATTCAAAACCATTTACCACTGACAAAGTAAATGGATCAACAAAAGAATTAGCTTTTACTCTAAAGCAAAAGGTTTTGATTGATATTTTTGTTCATATCAATTGAAGAATATGCTTCAGATTTTGTGAATTAAAAGTTTTAGCTTCTTTTTATTCATAAAGCTCATTGCCTACATTATTAAAGATGAATGAATTAATTTTTAGAGTTACAATGGTAACCTTTATAGATCTAGTTTGCCCTCTTTCTATATTAATGAGATGCTGAGTTACGGTGCCTTCTCCAGTTCTAGTCTCTTTATTAAGTCTAGAATTTGGAGAGGATTCAAGGTGTATTTAAGATGAAGAAACATATTTTTGGATTTCTTTCATCTATATTATTTATACAAAGCAATATTATGTTATGTTTTTGTTTTTCATTAAAAAGTAAGGCTACATTCATACTTGTATCACTTCTTCTGCTATCTGTTGTTTTTTCTTTTGTTTTAGTTTATTCATATTAATAAAATGTTTCCTTTCATAAATGTAAATGATGACTTGTGTACTGAATCAAGTTTTGATAAATTTAGACTACATAAATGAGACAATTACTAGTTGTATTTGGATGATGCTTTATTTGAATATTAGACTGAATGTGAATGTTGCTTTGCTTGAAACTCACATAGCTAGTCTTAGCATTAAACCTCAAATTATTGTTTGTTCTTACACTTGGACACTAGACAATCATAATTTATACTTGATAAATAACTATAACATATTACAATAATGGTAATATTAATAGTGCTGACGACATTGTTATATATGTCAGAAATGGTGTTACTATGGTTGATTATGACTCGTTTAAAATTCTAAATTGTAATATTACTCCTGGTGATAAAAGTCAATTATTAGTCACACCTTTATACAGGTGTCATGGTTTTGGTAAAAATGAATTCCTGAAGGTAATACAAAAAATAATTGAAAAAAATCATTTTATAATAGATGATTTTAATATTGACATCCTACAAAATAAGCCTGAGTCTGAAGAATTATTACACGAGTGTCATATATCTGGATACTTACCTCTCTTTAATTTTTTCATGAGGCCAAGTAATAATAGTGGTACTAGTATCGATAATATTTTTGCTAAGTCATGTATGGACCTTAAAGCCATGCTCAGTAATTTACTGATCACTACTCACTATTATGTGGCTTCAATATAAATGAGTTTAATGTAAATAATACAGAATATTTTTATAAATTAAATTATAAAAAATTGCTTACTGCATCTGACTGGTCTAAATGTTTATTTTCAATAAGCCTGAAGCTGCTATTGACCATTTAATTTCATGTATCCAATGTTATATAAAAAAACTACAATTAGAATTAAAAAGTCTAAATATATTTATAGAAAGCCATATATCCTATAGAAAGATAACTTATAGGATTTTTAAATCAACTTAACATAAAGAAATTTTATATAACTTATGGAAAAATAACAACTCTGATATGTACAAAAATGAATATACAAATTTTGATAAATATCTAAGACAAGTAATAAGAGAAGCAAAAAGTACTTTTGAAGTAAAATCAGCTGAAAGTAGCACAAAAGACCCTAAGAAATTATGGACCTATATCACAAAAAACTAGATAAAAATAACAAAAGAAATTGTTCTATAAATAAAATAAATATTAGAATACTATTGTTGAGGACACTAATTTTATAGCTGAACATTTCAATGATTTCTTCTCAAATATTGGTCATTATTTGGCTAGTAAATAGGTCATCCCAAATTCACATCAAACAAAATAACAAATCAGTGTATCTGATGCTAGTGAGTAGTTTAGAAATACAAAAGGTAATATCTAAACTGAAAGACAGAAATGGAGGCTCTGATAATATACACTCAAATGTTTTAAAAGCTCTGAGCACTAAAATAAGTCGAATTTTGGAAGTAACTTTTAACAAGTGTATTACTTTAAATCTAGGGCCCTCAGCCCTAAAGCAAGCTACATTGTACCTATAAACTAATCTGGAGATGCAACTTTAGTTGATAATTATCGTCCAATATCTCTTATAATCTAATATAGCTAAAATTTTTGAAAAATTGATCCTTTTAGAATTTATAAATTTCATATGAAATATAAAAGAATAAATAACAAACAATACTGATTTATTCATTATTGAAGCACTATTGAAGCACTTGAAAGGATACTAGATATAATTTACAAGATGACTGACTGTGATAAGGCTGTTATTGTTACTTTTATAGATCTCAGTAAAGCATTTGACACTGTTGAGCATAAGACATTATTAGAAAAATTAGAAAATGAAGGTATGAGAAGTGCTGCACTTAATCTTATTAAGAACTGTTTGTCTAACCGAAAGCAAAGAGTCAAAATTGGAAATGTTATCAGTACTTTTAAGCAAATTAATATTGGTGTTCCCCAGGGTACTGCCCTGGGACTACTTTTATTTTTGATTTATATCACTGATATTTTTGAATCATATGAAAATACATTTTCTTTTGCTGATGACACTGTTGTTTTATCTTTTAATAAACGTGGGCTCTAGCTGAAATTAATATAAACCAAAAATTGCAGAAACTTTAACTGGTTTTCAAGAAACAAATTAAGTTTAAATGTAAATAAAACGGAACATATGACATTTGGTTGTTACGCTGATAGTGTCCCACCTTATATAAAAATAACAATAAACGATACTCCTATTAAAAAGAACTAATATGAATAAATATTTAGGTATTTTCATGGATTATAATTTAAAGTGGGATTTTCATATACAATATGTAATAAAAAAAAGCTAGATACTTCTTTATACTTAGCATATAATTTGTGTTACCTACCTACTGAAGTTTTAGAAACTATCTATTACGCATATGTGTACAGTTTTATTAACTATGGTCTAATTATTTGGGGTGGTGCATATATATCGGAAATTAAGCAACTTGTAAATCTGCAAAATAGATTTATTAAGTTGTTAAATAACAGTAATATTACAACTGTCGGTGAGCTGTATACAGCCACATGTGTTATGTGTATAAATACTTAAGTACTACTTCTTGTAACTCTACCAGCAGATCAAGAAGCATATCCAAAACATAGAAAAACCATATATGAAAAAACTGTATATACATTACAATAAAATATTTTAATTTATTACTGAATGATCTAAAAGTGTCTTACAAAACAAAAAAGAAAATAATATTGAAATACTTTATGTATAATCAATAAACAATCCATGAACACATTTGAATTATGAACCAGGCGTATACTATAGTGTACATGTATACAAATTTTTAGTTTTCTTTTAAGTTTTAGTATTAAATTCTTAATTCTTAAGATGTGGCTCCTGAGCTCAGAGAGGCACGTCCACTCTCTTCAGGATATATGTAACTCATTATGGAGAAATATGTATATTTAAAGTAATAAATAAATATTAGGTTAAAACTGGAATTATATTGTGTATATTAATAAATAGGTTCTATAGACTAAATTGATGATAAAATTTGAAATTCAACTAAACAATATTATAGGATTATAAGTAACACAACATATTAATATAAAATACAACACGAATTTTCAAATAAAAGACCAATAAATAGGTAAATCATTAATATGACATAAATAAAAGATATTAAATCATTAAATTTAAATTAATTAGAGGTAAAACATATACAATTCAATAATAATAAATAACCAGTAGTATTAACAAGATGTAATAAAGTTTAAACCAGATTATAAACTATAATGCTGATGATATAAGATAATAGTTATAGATAGAAAATTGAATAAACTTGAAATAATAATAAAGATAGGGACAATAAATAAAGACAAACAATAAATAATATTAAAATTCAATGTTTAAACTATTAATTAGGGACTGTATAGAGGGACAACCAAGAAGAATTACAAACAACAAGAATAACTTGGCAATGGATAAAGCTACAACTTTAAATCAAAGTGCTACATCATCAGTGAAAAATGAGGAAAGATGACACCTCGAGGAGAAAAATTGAACCAGTCAATCTGAAGTTATGGCTTTTCCGAAGAAAAGCTACTTTAAAATTAGAAGTGGAGGGGGAACTTAGGCCATAAAAAACAGCGAATTCTGATGGTGGGGGAAACTCCACAATGCCAACCGATGATGTCATGGCCCCGTATAAATTAATCAACTGATTCATAAACAAAACCATAGAAAGTAGACCAAAGCGGAATCGAACCCTAGAAATTGTTCTAAAGGAAGTAGTGATGGGCAAAAGCGCTATTTTTGTTTAGCAGCTAATTCTGTTAATGCTAATTAAAATTAGCAGTTAAAAATAACAGTTACAACTGCTAATTTTCTAGACTGCTAACAATGACCTTAGAAGGAAAACGCAGCTTAAGTAGTATTGTCACATTACTTATTCTTTATTCCTTATCTTGGCAGCTGAGATAAGCAAATACAGTGAGGATGCAGTTGGCACGTTTTGTCCTACCGTTACTGCACTATTAATTTGTCTATAAATCTCTGACGATAATGAGAAATACAATGAACATGCTAAGTTCAAAGATGCAATTAATTGTATTCGGTTTGTCTCTCACGCACTGTCAAATAATATGAAATATATTTTGTAGCACCCTTTTCTAAACCTATGATACAATAATAATTTAAATTTAAAAAAATTAAATTAAATTAATTTTAATTTGATTAGGGTCATGTTCGATGTTAGTAATTAATTAAAATGCTATTTAAAAAATATTATTGTATTTTAATACATGTAGGCTATCTATGGAGCCTATCTTTTTTTTAGATTTCACTTATTTATTCATGTTCCTAATAAATTAAAATGTTCTTGTTAGGTATTATTTCAAGTAATTTATTATAGACTATCATAATAGTTCTGATAATGTTTATTTTTGTTATAATCACATTATTTAAAATAATATTGTCATTTATTATATACTATATTATTGTAATTATAATTGTGTGAAAAATCGAAAAATAAGTGTTTGAAGGACAAATAATTACTCGTTAATTCTTATGTTTTAAAATAAAATTTTAAGCTAAATATTTTTATAATGTTAAAAGTACAAGTTTGACTTGTGTTACATTTATTATTTATAAAAAAAACACCCTCATTTAAATTTACAATTAACAAAGAAAAATATGCTACTACTATGCAATCTGAAACTCAGGACAGTAGCCAACAATAATTAATGGAAAGAAACACTGACAATGTTTCCTGTTTAGCAGTTACATTAGCAGCTTCAACGTTAAACAGGTTCAGCAGTTAGCAGTAGAGGTTAGCAGTTGGCAGGTCGGTAACAGTCGAAACAGTGTGCCATGCTATACTGTTTAACACAAATTGAAACTAGCATGGAGTTCTTATGTTTTCTAAACCATAAGAAAACTCCAAACTGTTAAAACTAACTGTTATTCTATTTACGAAAAACAAACTGCTTTGTCAAACGGAAACTAACAGTTTGAATTGGACTAGATCGTTATTTGTTAAACAAGGAACAACAGTTTGGACTTCCCCAACACCTACGTTATATTCGAACATTGCTGCAAGCGCTAAAACATTTTTCTTGCTATTTTCCTGTTAAACTGTTGACAACAGTACAAACACCTTTTCTTTAACTTTCTATTTGCTATACTTTTTCCCTCTATTTCTTGTTGCAACGTAGTGTGAAGTAAGAACTGTTTGGGCGTTGTCAAAGTTTATCTCTATTTTGTTGCGAGTTGTTTGAAAGTTTTAAATGTAAAATTTGTTGTTCAAACATTTTTTAAACTGTAAAAACAGCCATAATTGTGTTTTATATTAGTTTTTCTCCGTAGTTTACTTTGTGTTTAGAAATTAAAAAATATTTAGTGGACAATTTTGAAAGTTTTCTTTTACTTTTTTTATGATTTTAGAATTAAGTGCATAGTTTTTAATTATTTATTGGATGTGTGGACTTTTTACTCTACTCTTGTATAGATCTTGAATAATTTTAGCTTAATAACATATCAATAACCTGTAATAACCTATAATTTTGTAACTATATAGAGCCAATTTTATTTAAACATATTTGGCCTATGTTCTTATTACTATATTTTACTTATTAACGTTACTTTTTTCAGTGTTGAAAAATGAAAACCTACTTTCTCCCAAATAAAAATATGACAGTAACATCTCACATAACCTAATTTTAATACATAACCTAATATGTAAATACATAACCTAATTTTATTTAAACATATTTTTTATATTTATTATCAATCATCAATATTTTTTAATCAACTAAAAATATTCTAAATTGTTTGCATTTCAGTAAATATGCAAAGGCTATTTAATTTTTAAGTAAAAAAAAAATAATGCTTCTATTAGAAATTCATTGCATTTTGTAAATATAAAATGACATACATATATATTACGTTTTGAGAATGTAATTTAATTATTACTACATTTAATTATTTTTTTCTAAATGTTTTACACCCAAAAACAGTTAAGGACAAGGTAGTAATGGGAATGAAAAAGTAGTCTTAGAAAACTGATCGTTTGTGCTTATGTTTTAGCTGCTAATACAACTTTGTTTCATTTTTCTAAACCTGTTTTTCCAACAAACAGTTCATTGATATTTTTAAAAATAGCAGAAGTTCCCATCCCTAAGTGCCATGACTCTGCTATTAAACAGTTAGATTAGCAGCTTCAACGTTTAACAGGTTCAACAGTTGGCAGTAGACGTTAGCAGTTAGCAGGTCTGAAACAGTGTGCTATGTCCCTGCTATTCAACAGTTAGAATAGCAGCTTCAACGTTTAACAGGTTCAACAGTTGGCAGTAGACGTTAGCAGCTGCAGTTACGTTAGCAGTTAGTACCATAGCAGGTCGGAAGCAGTGTGCTCTAACCTTGTTATTTAACAGTTTGTTTATTATCTGTTATTTTTAAGTATGATTAGCAGTCTGCTAATGCTAAAACCATTTAGCAGTTAAAAAATAACAGATTGTTAAATAGCAACCCATCACTAAAAGGAAGGCAACGAGCAGAAAACGGCACCTTCTAAGGTCAAACAGGACTGTTTAAAGAAAAAGTAAAAAATTAACAAAGAAAGGAAATAAAAATTCCCTTTATATGATAATTTTTCTGAGAGCGACAGAGACAGGTCGAATCCATCACTGATTTCAAAGTGTTTGAAAAGCAAGGACATGTATTATATACTGGTGATTTTGTCTGTGGAGAATCCATGTCTAGATGTGTCAGGTGAGTAACCAGTAACAACAAACCGAACTATGTAAAAACTCTTTATAAGCCAATAATGAAATAAAATACGACAAATCAAATTAAAAATACTTAAAGATAGTACAAAGAGGGACTACCCAAAAACAATTAAACCATGATTTTGGAAAATTAAACTTTGTTGAAAAACTACTCAAAACTACGCGAGCGTGTTGCCGGTAATCCATGGAAATCATGAAAAACTAGTCATCCTTTAGAGCAGTCACCAAGGGAGCAGACAAACATCACAACTTGGAAAAGGCTGACCCCAACACTCTACTCAACCCTAAGTCCATCAAAGTACAGCAGCTGGACTACACACGATGGAAGCGTCAACCCGTGACCATAGAAAACATCGTGTTTCAACAAGGTACTGCCAGCAATTCCATACATTTTCCTGTTGGAATACGAATGTTTGCTGACAAACAGTGTATGGGTAGAGCATAAAATTACGCAAGTTTCATATACATAAAATAAATTTCAGAATTCAACAAACTTAAAAAATTAAAATAAAATTAAAATTATAAAGGAAAAGTAATACAGAATTAAACACAATTAAAATAAATAAAGCCATGATTAAGGCAAATTAAATATAAAATAATAACCAAATTCGACAAAACCAAATAAAATTAAACCAGAATAAAATTAAATTAAAATTATTAAAAGTAAATAGTAAATTCTACACTCACAGGAATAGGTATCCCTAAAAATAAATAAAAGCTAAATTTTAAGTAAAATAAATAAATCAAATAATTAAAACAATACTTAAATCTTTCTTAAATACTTTATAAACCTTAAGGCAGTGGCAGTAAATCGCATTGAGTTAATCCCGCTTGTATGCCTTAAGTAGATGAATGACAGTAGTATGAGCTAGAGGTACGGTGGCATCACTAAACACATCAACTGCTCACTTCAGTTGCCTCTGCAGAAATTATTAAAGATACTTTCATAAATAACCTAGACAGAGCATATATTCTGCTTCAAAGTAATTAGCTACCAGAAGGTTATTCCTAACACAAATTTAGTATTTCAACAGGGCAATATATTTTACTGTTACTATTTTTTACTAATGATTCTGAACTTTTGAAGAAAATCGTATTTAAAACCTAAAGAAATTAGGTGCAAGTTGTTTTGTTATATATTATTATTACGTACATCTTATAGAGAATTATTGTTATATTCACAAGAATATTTTGTCAATGATATGTCATACATATCATATTATTGTTTTATAAGTTATACACAATAATGACATATTGTATTTACAATGGTAATAGGATGCATTACTTAATATTTAAATTTTAGTCTGCATTTTCGTATATGCTATTTGGTGACATGAATTGTATTAACTCTATTGGTGATACAATCTTAATAAGCAGTTGGCAACAACACCCACAAAACGTTCCCAAGTTGCCTTCAATTCTGCTTCTCTGTAAAATGAAAATATTTCATTACTACATTTCTCAAAACATACACTGGAACTTAATCTACAGTGCCACTAAAGGGACTAAAAAAATGACATTATAAAAAAATTTAAGATTAGTAAGGAATTAGAAGTGAAAAAGATTATCACTGTATTGATATCTTATTTTCACTACTATAATTATATGTTTAAATATTAATTATTTAATAATGCAGTATCTGTGCATAAAAAACATAAAGAACATTAGTGTATATATTTTATATATGCACTATTTTATATAGTACACTAATATAGACTATTTTACATATACAAAATAGTAAAATTATAGACTATTTTATATATACAAATGTATGAAAAAAGTCATTCATTTGAATCTTTATAGCATGTAATAATGTGAAAGCATTACAAATTTGACAAATTAGAGAAAATAACAATACAGTTTTCTCTAATAAAAGATTGAAGATCAGAGATCTAGGAGGGGCAAAGGGAAGCATGTTTTTAGGGGACAGCAGATTTTAAATAGAAATTTTTTTACTGAAAGGCCTAGATTTACAATATTTTTATAGCTACCCAATAGATAAATTTGATTTAATTATTGCAACATAGCCACTAATCACACATTTCTACTAGCACAACCTCAGTGTGTTATCAGTTACGCAAACACTACATGCAACTTAGTTTGGACTGTGGCGCCATTGGTACTAGCACAACCTCAGTGTTATCAGTTTTAGAGCCACATCATATAATAAATTGAATTTAAGTGAAAGATTGTTATTGAAGAATGTCATGGGGGGGTCTGATATTTTGCTGTTATAAATCTTAAACTCTTTAATTGCATCCATACAATTGCTTTTATTACATAAATGTAATATCTCCATGTTGATGTGGATGTCTTCGAATTTATAGTTTTTATCCATGAGAGTTTGTAGATAATATTTTTCTGGGTAAGGGTTCTCTGAATCTTTTTTTTAAGGAGCGAGATATCTGACCGAAATAAAAACTTGGACAGTCACTACATTTAATTTTATATATACCAGTTCTGTCAAAGTTGTCTTCATTCATATTTATAACTGACTATTTTAGTAATGTTGATAGTTTATGAGATGTTCTGATGGAAACTTTTATATTCTCTTTGGCTAGTTTTTTTTTTTGTAGCTGTAGCTTAGAGATGATCCATATTCTGTTAAGATGTATGTTTCTTTCTCAGGAATTATTTTTTTAAAAATGAGATTAATCAGTGTACAAAACTATTGTGTACTGCCATTTTTATATTGTATGACTGATGGGATGAGTGGTGTATTGTCTAATGATTGTATTGTCTAGCTCAGTGTGGTTGGTTTCCTGTAAATGCTGAACTTAAAACTACTTAGTTTTGAAACTGATAGCTCTATGAAATTTAAGGTAATAAAGTATCTTCTTCCAGTGTGATATGGAGGTTCAAAATTTTTTTTCCACCTATATATTATTGTCTTTACAAAATGCAATCATATCATCCATATTACCTTCAGTAAAAACTACTTTTCCCTATTGTGGTTCTTATCAGACCGTACAAATTAATTTTCAATATCGTTCAGAAACAATTCTGCCAGTATTCCAGAAAGGAGGGAATCCATGACTAACCCTTCATTTTGGACATAAAATTCGTCATTGAACTTGAAATAATTTTGTTTCAGAATTGCTTTTTTTAACAAAATTATTTCACTTATTGTGTCCGTTGTGAGTGAATGTACTTGGTGAGATTATCTTTTAATATAATCATGGTTTCTGATAGGTACATTATTGCACAGATTGTCTGTATTGAATGAAGCCAAATTATGGTCATTTTTTAATTTTAGTTTAGAAATTTGTTCAACAATATCCATACTGTTCTTCAAGCCTTAAATGATTTTTCAAAAACTATTTCATCTCTAATTAATCTGTCTATCTTTTTGCAATTTTGTAAGCTGAGGAAGGTTTAAGTTCACTAAGGGTTAAATAGTTATGCTTAGTTTGTGTATTTTCGGTAGTCCCATTGATATCAGGACATGTGGATTCAGAACTTTTGAGGTTTCGATGCAAACCTCAAATAAGAGTGAGGTACTTTTGTTTTTATTTCTCTATTGATTTTTTGGAGAAAGATAAAGTTGGGTTTTTATTTAATAGTTCAATGTTGTTTTTTGTAATAATTCTTGGACTTTGTTTACATAGTCAATATTAAGTAGAAACACTATTGTGTTCCCTTTATCTGCTTCTAAAATTACTGTGTTATGCTCATTAAGCTTATTTCTAATGGTATCTACAAAGTCTTACTAGTTTGTATTTTAAAACTTAACATTATTTTTTTAATGCAAATAATATGTATATTATATTATATTGCAAATTTGCAATATAATGCAATTGCTATTGTCTCTGGACCTAAGTGTCGTGGGATAGAATACATACAGCTCAGTCTTGCGAACAACTATTTATTTCATCAGAATAACAAATGTTGACACTGAGTTGTGTTTTTATCAGCAGTAGTAATTCTGATTGCACTTATTTGCCAGCTGGCAACTTCCTTATAAATCTTAATTTTTGGCACAAAAACCAAGTAATGCAAGTTTTGGTACCACATCATACAGGAAGTAATTATTTTTAAGTTAAGAGATCAGCATTTAGCCAGACATATGAATAAATGATGTTGTATCTGAATTGATTTAACATCCAAGGTCATTATAGTTAAATTCAACTACTTACTGTACAGGTACAAAATATTAAAATACCTAAGAACATCCAATTCCATTGCACACTGAGAATAGGCAGTCAGGAAGTTACGCAAATCAGAATGAGACCATGATACTTGTTTCCATGGTTCAAGACATTTTTCTACAAGCTCCAAAAATAAACACCTACACAACAATTTAGCGCATTAAATTTTCATTTTCAAATAATAACATTATCTGCCAATAATATTACAAAACACTTTGATATTCAGACCTATATCTGAACCATCTCATGTCCAGTCCAGACTCTAGTCACTACCATAAAATTTTGTTCATCATAAATTTATTGTAATAAAGGAACAAAGTAAAAAAGTAATGAAATATATTTTTAGAGTAGACAATGAAAATTATACTATAAAAATTAAATTGCCTTTTGTTCCTTTGGTAATCAGTAGTATATTTCCACAAATTTAGTTAATGAATACAAAGTGAAACTTGTTAATAAATGGAAACAAAAATGTCACTATAAATATGAAAAAGTAAAAACAATAAATAAAGTTAAACTTTCAATATCCACCAGGATTGGAACAGAGGTCGTGAGAAAAAATAGATAGATAACAAAAAACCTTAACAATCCATTCTATCCATTGCAAATGAACAAATGTCAAAAATTAACAGTTAACAAAATGCAAATATAAACAGTATTAAAATTGTTGATATATATTAATCATAATAATTCATAGTACTTTACTGTATTCTCTTTAAGCATAAGTGTAATAATTTTTTTTTTAAATAGAAAACTTCCTTTTTTTACATAAATAATTTCACAGAAATTAAATTTTAGTAACTGATCCGCACTGACAGTTAAAAGAAACTGATAGTTACAAGGAACTGATGATTACCAGAAATTGATGGTTAACAGAAACTGATGGTTACCAGAAAGTGACAGTTAATAGAAATTAATGGTTATCAGAATATGACGGTTAACTGAAACTGATGGTTACCAAAAAGCGATGGTTAATAGAAATTGATAGTTATCAGAATTTGATGGTTAACAGAAATTGATGGTTACCAAAAACTGATGGTTAATAGAAGCTGATTGTTAACAGAAACTGATGGTTAATTGAAATTTCACTATAATGGTATCAATGAACATAAACTCATGACCCATAACTTTTGATATCATTGGTTAAACTACCCATTTTCTTTTATTTGGAACAAATACTAGCTGTGTATATAGGTATAATTTTTGAAGGGTTTTGTGATTTACAGAAATCAATTCTCATCTAATATTGGAAAGTTTTAAAACTTATTGTAACTTAGTGTCCATGACCATTTCAGAGATGTTAAAAAAATCATATAACCGATATTATTACGCAATTGTTTATAATTTTTAATGCTTCCACTATCATGAAATGTTGATACTCAAGAAGTACTTGTTAAGAAGATTTGTATTTAATACAGAATGGGAATTATTTCCTGGATTTTTTAAATTCTGGTATTTTATACTAGATTTTAAAAATCAGACGAGTACCCAACAAAAATGTTATAATGATAATGGGATTTAAATCACATTTATTAACAGGTATTTATTATAATTTGTTTTACTAGTATTATACTTATACTTAAAAAATATGAAATATTTATAGATGTCATTACCTCAGATCACGAGATCGATGAAGATTACATGCCAAACCTATTAAAGCTCGGGAAAATGTTCGAAAATTTCCTTCCAGTTCTTGGAATGTTTTTTCTAGAAGTGTTGGTTTTAAACGCATACAGACTAAACTAAAAATAACAAAACAAGAACTGCTGAGATAAATCACATATAAAGTCAAAATTACTTTATGATAAAAAAAAACTGACAAGTATTTTGTACAAAAACATTTTTAAAAAATGAATTATATCTATTCATTTTAACTCTGATTTTCCTTATTGCAGTAAAAGCCAAGAAATACAAAACAAAATTGTTTTTATTAAATTTATTACCTTTACCATCACTTATATAACAATTAATTATGAATGGTACACACCAGATTCTGTTAAGTTTAACATAATATAAACTTTCCAAAATAAACTTTTTTAATAATTCATAATGAAATTTTATAATTAACTCATTAATTATTAATGAGTTACTCAGTCATGTTGTACCGAGTACTGAGTGACTGGAGCATCTTTGCTTGGAGGAAATTTTGTCTTTGGAATATTTGTGAAGAAAATATTAGGAATAATGATTATGTTAGGAAAATAATGTTGTAAAATTATTTTCCACAGATTATCTGTCATTAGCTCTCATGGCAAACATACATTTGTAGATAAATCCATCATGAGCTTAGTGTTTTATAAAAAACTGCATTTTTTCAAAATTAAGTTCTTTCTTACTAAAACAAATAGCACCTTCATTCACTCCAACTTCCATTCAATTTTCACTTTCATCCAACAAATCATGGGAAACACTACACTTTTCAATCTCAACTGCTAACTAATTTCCAACTGATATCTCTTAGAAAGTTTTGGTGCCTAAAAACAAAGGCAATGAAAATGATATAAAAAACATGCATAAAGAATACAAGTTAACAGCAATAGTCAGCAAAGTTTGTAGATACAGTAATCCCTCTATAATCATGCACTTTATCAATTCAGCCCCAACAGTGGTCCAGCATTTTCAGAAGTGGGGTGAAAACACTGATCTTCATGTAGGTCTATGTGACATTGGACTAGTGATCAATGCATATCATTGTAGGCATACAAATAATTTGATTTCTTTAGTATTAATTATTGGTGTAATACTGTGAGTGAAAAATGTTCATACAGAGCAAATGAAAACATAAGAATTTATCTTTAATATTTTTTTAAAATTTTTGTTATGTAAGCAAAAACTAATGCAGACCTAAAAAAAAGTTAAGTAAACTACAGGCAAATGTAATACTATACAATATCTTGTATTATAATTTTTCAACATTTCACAGGAAATACAGTGACGCCTCAATATACTTACTAACACGGAAGTATTTATTCACGAGTTAAACATATGTGCATACCAACATTAATATCCACAACTCAACATTTGCAATAAAGTGTAGTAGACCCTAAAGTATAAAATGACCTTAAAAAATTATTGAAATGATCGTTATAGGTCTATAATTCAAAGATTAGGCTTGCTCCACTGTTTACTGATTCTGACCGTAACTAAAACAAACCATCAAATAAGCTGAGATAGATAGTGTTTTGATGAGTTAGGTATATTGTACAGAAGTTATCACTGGTCTCCCTCTCCCTCTCTCTCTCTTTCCCTCCCTCTCCTTCCCCCTCTCTCTGCTTTTCACCATATATCACTTGATCAGACATACACAGGGAACAGTGTAAGAAAGGCAATTATTAGTTGGCTTTAAAAGAACTGACACTTTTGAATGAGCACTGAATACAGCAATTTATCCCTACAAAAATTTACTATAAAACTCTGTGAAGACGCTAAACAATATAAAATTATTTTCCGAAACACACAGTCGATACTTAGTGAAACTCCATGACAAGAAAATTAGAACACTTATATACAGTTTCACAAAATTCTTTTATTTACATACATTTATGTTACATTTGTTTATTTTAGTTACAAACATTTCACATTTTATTGCGAAACATTTATAACTAAATAACTGAATTTTGTGAAACTATATAAAATAAATTACATTTTTTAAAAAATAGTGTTAAAAATTATTATCGCACTAAATACATGTTCATAATTTCTGTGTAATATACCTTTTTGACTTTCTGATGAAGAATTTTTAATTTCATAACTAAAATTGTATATATGAAATTTTCAGTCCTGATCCCCCTTTAAATAATAGGATAATGGCTCAATATAAGCAAATTTGATGTGTGAGAAAAAATTTAATACTGTATTCCTTGCAGATGGTTTCTTATTCCATTTCAATAGTGTATACATATTTGTTAAAACACTATACAACATATATTCAGTACAACCTCGTTAACTGAGACCAAAAAGTACTCAGGTTACATACACGGATAAAATTTACACATATTCTTTAAAAATATATTCAGAACTTGATATTTTACGTATTGTTACAATAAAGAAAGCTACTTACATTAATTCAGGTATTATTTAGGGTTTGGTATAAATATTTAGGGTTGATTTCATTTACCATTTAGGGTTGTTATTATCATTTAGAAATACAAACAATGTTCTAATAGAAACACAAAGATTACTCTAAACACAGCCTACTTTACTTGAAGTGCAATATTGAGTTTATGTGTACCTTGAGGCTGACACTACACAAGCCATGCATATGGTCTCATTTCTTTATGTAAGCCATTTATAATCTATAATTAACGCAGTAGTGTTCAATGTTTTTTTTGTCTCTCATGTATTTATGTATTTTATACACAAATAATTACAGTATGCAAACACTTTGGATTATACAGAATCTCGAACTACTGGGGTTCACATTACTGAGGCTATACATTTTTCATTTTAATATACTGCAAAGTACATATTTTGTGTAATTAACAGAGGTTTTGCTATTAAATTTAGTTTTTTTTATAATAAACCTCTACCAATCCGGCATTTTTGTTAATCCAATAGCCCTCCTGGTCTGATACCCACCATATTACTACTGTATTCTCCTTCTAGCCAGAAACTAATGAATAATAAGGATTTATCTGTTAAATGTGGAAGTAAATGTGGATATATCAGTCAAATGCTTGTGTTGCTAAAACAAACAGGCAGATATTTACCTACCATCTGTAGTGAAATATAAAATATGCTAATATTTTTGTCATAAAGTTGCCAAGGGTTAAAACTAACAAGACTGACATTACCACTATTTAAGAAACAAAGTAACATAAACAGGTGTGTTAAATAAGAAACTGGCTTACAACTTCCCCTATGTAAATAAAATGTCCAAATAATTTCTTAAAATCCAACCTTTTTCTTTTTCGTGAACCATCACATAATATACATGTGCGGGTATCTTATTACATATACATGACAAAAAAGATTGAACCTTATTGACAACTGAATTCAATATTGACTGGATATAATCAGATTAAAAATTAAATAAAGCTATATGAAAATTACTGAAATAGTATTTATAACTTACTGTTTATGTTCTTTTTCTTTCTCCATAAGTGAACGAAGTTCTCTCAAGTCCAACAAAAACTCTCGATCAAGATCAGTGTCATCAAAATCCGGAGTGTTTTCAGCGTAAGTCCAATTTACCATGATGTTCAAAGCACAGTTGTAGAAATCTGAGAAAGAAAGGTGTTGAAGCTTGCGTTTACTTGTTTCAAAGCGCATACATGCAAGGAACACAACTGCTCCATAACGCCTGTAATTATGTAAAAATTACTGGAAATTTATAAATTATTTATATCAACTAGATATAGGCATTACTGAAGAAATTATTTTCCCTGTAAAATATAAGTAGGAATTACTGAAGCAAGAGTGGCAATCTTAAAATGGTATGTGTGTACAGTAAATCCTCTACTTACGAACTCTTACAAGTAAGTCTTACGGAGTTACAAACAAACAGGGTGTGTACCAGCTCCCTTAAGCAAAATTAAGGGACTTTTTGGGGACTATTTGGGGATATAAATTACAAAAATATGGGACCTTGAATTTCTTCGACAATACATTGTACATAATATATACTTCCTAGATTAAATACACTAGATGGAATACAATAACCTTAAAAGTAAGTTTTTTGGATGCCTACTTGAATTTTTGGCTAATAGAGACACATTATACTACATACAAAACCGTAAACTTAATAGAACAGCCTAATTAAGTTACCTTAGTTCAAGGTTACATTGTGCTGTAAGCAGGTCAGCTTTGCTGCACAGCAGTATGCACACCAATAAGTCCCTGAAATATTAATAAGCCTACTTTCATATGTTACTTGAAATACGTTATTGTAAAACATTATTTTCTTTACTAGGATATTTTGTATATTAAATGTAGAAATAAGTTATAAACATTTCTTATATAAGGAATACCTTATATTTTAAACGAGAACACTTAATTAATAAACTCTAGATATGTACACTATTTACATTTTCTACAAAAAGTCTACTTTTTCAAAATACTATACACATTTTTAAACTTTTTTCAATTTCTTCTTTCACTTCTTCTAATTTATTTATTTGTGTAAAAGGTTTCTTTTAGTTTTTCAACTTCACTTTCTTTTTTTCTCTTCAGATCATCCTTTCTTTTAGATGATGAATTTCTGAACATCTGGTCGTGAGAAGTCACACAATAAGAGAGCAATAAAATTTCGGTTTTAGTCACATTATCACTAACTACAAAGCTAGACATATATAACTTTATCACCAGTTGAAATACAAGAATTCAATAAAATATTTCCACTGCTAGTACTAGGCCCAGAGGTAAGCCTACATGGCACCTCACTGAGCCAGGCCGACCATCACTACAAGCACTAACAGTAAGCTTGGCTTAGGTCCGTCCAGATAGGTTTTACCGGTACAACAATATATATTTGTTGTTTTCCTCTGTTCATTATTTTCAAATTGCAAATGCTTTTTAACTTTTTTATGACAGGTTAATAATGAATGGATCGCAGAATGTAAAATGTCAATTGATTTTTTGCACAAAACATGAAATGCAGAAAAACGTCTTTACCAGTCCGTAACCAACACTTCCTATTTGGAAATAATTTTTAATCCATGAATTTTGGAAACGACATTTACCTCTACTATGCTTAGACAATGTTTACTTGACACTTCATGAAGTAGGCCTTATTTATACAGTGTAGGTTGTTTTTTTAAAATAGTGATGTTTTAATATTTTCTGTTTTATTTTATACCATATTATTTAATTAACACATATTCATCCATGAAAAATATATTTTGTAAAGATTAATTTCATACACTGATTTACCGGTTGTGCGCATTATTATTAACTACATATACTTACTGCTCATGCTTTTTTTTTTTTTTTTTTTTTTTTTTTTTTTTTTTTTTTTTTTTTTTTGAATTGGTGAAAAGCACGTGAAGGCAATTATCGCCATATTTCTTTTTTCGTTGGTTTATTTTCGTAATGAAAACATTGTTAAAACGATGGCGTTATTTATGAACTTCGCGATTTGTCTCTTTTGTATTAGATTCACCCCTACCAACCGTGTCAGTTAGGTCCTTGAGTTTTTTTTTTAATACAGGTTTTCTTATCATTTTTGTGATAAAAAATATGTTACTACAGGATGATTAGTGCAATAGATTTTTCACCCAAAGCTATGTCAGTTAGGTTATCGAGTATTATTATTTTTTAATAAAAGTGTTTTCATCACACAACAACTGTGTTAGATTCACCACCTAAAAACCATGTTAGTTAGGTCATTGAGTATTTTTTTTAATACTTTTATTATTGTTTCAGCAATCAAAAACACGTTACCAACTTTCGCGCAGTAACAATTATGAGGTTATGTGGGTCGCCTTTATTTTTGATCTTTAACATACTTTCCACGCTTTGATATTTGGATTATTGCTTTTGGGCATGTAATACAGCGCTTTCACAAAAAAATTATCTGAGAAATCTAAAACAACCTACAAAATACCCCTCATGAAAAAATATCTAAATCGAGAATAAAATTAAAACAATTCACCTACAAAATATAGGCTAACTGGCACTAATGTTTTTATCAAAACAGCCAGCCGCCATTTAGTTGTATTACGAGACGTATATACCGAAAAAGGTATTTGTACTAGGTATTTCCCAGTGTAGTCTATAGAGAGTATGATTACTTGAAATACTAGGTATACTGAATACTAGATGCGACCGTTTAAATTCTGTGTGGATGAAAATTCGCATGTGTTCTACATGATAATGCTACTTAACGATACTCTGTACTTAATAACTCCCCACCACTTCTGCCTAGTATCCTTAAGTCTATAAAGGAAATATTAGTGCGAAATCTTGTCACAAATTTTTTGTGACAAAGTTTATACCACTTTGTAGGTTCAATATTAATTTTTACATATACTGTAGTTAATTTAACATTGATATTTTAACTCATTATCAATTTGATAATTTAATACTTTAATGCATGGACTTGTTTTCCCATTTCCTCATAAAAGAAACCATCAAATTTCTGGTACAATTTTATCAGCATGCTGATGGTAACAAATGACTGAAACCATCGATGTTAATATCAATATATACCTAAAACAGACGTGTTGCACATCACACTGGGATGTAACTGAACAACATAAAGGAACTGATAACCATTATCGTAGTCGGACGATAAGGTATGTAAAAAATAACAGCTACTTACTATTATACACAGCTGGTACTAGTTATTTATTTAGATACTATTGCAAGAAGGTGCCTGAAACTGTTACCTGGCAACTATTACTAAACGTTCTTCTTTATAAAACACACTGGTCATTTTTGATAAATTATTCGTTAACTTTTCCTTTTTCCATGTTAAGGCTTCTTTATCTGAATTTCGTATCACAATTTACAAAATTAATGAGAAGGAAATTATTATTACTTTATAGGAAAAAATGGGACATTAATTCTAAATTCTGGTATTATCTGCGACATCCGGGACCACTTGATAAAATCTGTCTTTTCCGGGACATCGGGGATATTTGGGACTAGTAGACACTCTGACAAAGGTCCAGGAACCAAATTAATAAAAAAAGAACCCTAAAAAATATATCACTTTCTAACAATTGGCAACAATATTTTTTTAAAACTTAGGAAAAAAGGATGTGATTTTCTTTTCTTTAGTGTCTTCATGGAGTTTTATCCAGTACATCCTAAAAAGTCTAAGTTCTTTTCAGGCCAACTGATAATCTTATTTTCACTATGCTCTGTGTATTACTGAACCATTTATAACCAAACACATTTTTTTTGATTAATCAGTTTTTGTTTTTTTGTTTTTTAAAACTAGTTTAAAATATACCAATATCTGGGTATAAATAAACCTAAATTTACTTAAATAATAATAAATTGGTGGTCAAACAGCAAATTGGCATCTGTGTTAAGTACAGTTAAGCATTGTTTTCAAAACACTGATTGTTTAGTTTTGATGTTCGATGTTTTTAAAATCGATTTTGGTAGATCAAAAATTGATGTTTTTGGCAAACAGTCAACGCTCATTCAATTGTTATTTTATTTTAATTTTGACACATCAGCAAGTGTCTCATCTATCACTATTCTTACGAACCTTACTATTCAATGTGCCAGTATTATTTACTGTCATTGTCTAAATACAAGCAGTGCTCTGTATGGGTGGACTCCTTTTCCCTAGCTACTGGTAGGATCTTAAATTGAAACTGAACGAACTGAATCAGTTAAAACTAAAAACCCTGTGAGACTTGCAGTGGACTAGGGGGAGGGTGAGAATCTGGGTAAGAAGGAAACTGGGGTTGTACTTAATCTCACAGAATCCACCAGCTATTAATCAGAGCAGACTGTGGGGTTGCGAGGCAAATCCATTCGACCTGTGATAGATTTCTATGCCACACACGAATGAGAGGTAGTTGAAATCAACCATCATGGTATGGCAGCAACTGCTGTCTAATGGAGGACTATTTGAGCAGAGGGAAGCTGATGTTGCTCTAGTACAAAAACCTTGGGTGACAGGAGGCGAGATAGCAGGACTCACTGTAGGCGGAGCTAAGTTGGTTAGTAACAGATTTGCTACTAGGCCTAGGACCTAGACAGTTGTTTGGAACAATATTGAGATACTAATGTTTACTTCTTTTTGAAGGGGTTTGTACCGTAATCAGTACTAAAGTACATTTTTTTTTATTTTGTTATTTTAAGGCGAAAAGCACATTGAGGCTATTATCACCTCCCTAAATGTAAGAGTGAGTATAAAGTGTTAAAGTCGTAAGTGTACTTATGACACACTTGTGTGTTAGACTCGGGTACCATGAGGAACATCTAAATCCTCTCAATAGGTGCAGCTAGCCTGCAACCCCCTGCAAAGTATTAAAGTACATGTGGTATCAAGGATTAGAAAGGTAATACTGCAGTGATGGGGGTGTTAAGCAGAAGTCATCACACAGTGTGGGAGAGCAGCGATACAAATGAGAGAGAAGAGCATTTACTTTCTTATATTGTAGCATCTAAATTTTATATTTTTAATAAAGATATAACCTTAGTAACACAGGCTAGAAGTTTTAGATCTCATTTTTGGACCAATTGCATCTACAATGTGTTGGAAAGATGTTATGTATCAAAAGAGCCAGACATAGATCTAAGGGTAGTAGATAGATCAGTAGCATAACGAAATCCTTGGAATACCATATAGGTGGCCTATTGAGAAAGCCTCAAGTCTAACCTTCGGCATCTTGGAAGGCCGACAGGTAATAACATGAATTAAGAGTACACAGCTGTCAGATTGGTGGAAATAGTTGTGGACTCTTCATGAAGGAGACTGGGGTTAATGATAAATGGTGAACTCTGGCACATCCTGAACAAAGAGGATGTTAGGAAGCTGTTTAATTCAGTCAAGTGGTATGGTGGGAGGCCTACTAGTAAGCCATGACTGAGTATAATAACAAATTAAAAAAGGGATTCATGAAAGAAGTTCTGTGTGCAGGTTGACCATACTCTTTAGGGAGCAAAAGTTCACAAGGCCCTGGCCTCGGATCCTTTGAACACCATGGGGACATTCATAGGATCTAATGGGGAGTATACAACTGAGGAAGGCACTATAGAAGTTTTTCTCAGGGAACACTTTCTTGACTCAGAGGCGAGAGTGCAGGAAGGGAGCAAGGTCAGATATCCTCTATAGGAAATCTAGTAGGAGAAACTGAAATATCACAAACCAGATTGTTGCCATTGGTAAAGTGAGATAGGGTATCAACACCTTTAACCCTTTTAATCAACAGACGAAATTTTCCTGACTTTTGCAACATAGAGGAGCGTCTATTGCTCTTATCCTATGTAGACTGTACTAAGCCAGCATAGCCACCAGGTATGTACCACAGGGGTGGAATGTGGCTCATGCACTTTCTATTTCAAAGCTAGGCCGAGTGTCATATGCTGAACTCAAGGCTTGTAGATTTATCAGTCTTACTTCATTCATTCTGAAGGCTTTCGAGAAACTGTTAGAGACATGTTAAAGGGGATCATAATTCCTCTGCATGTTAATCAGTAAGCCTACCAATCGGGGAAAGGCTGTAAAAGTGCACTTCTAATATAGTTCACACACTGGAACCATTCTACTAATATGGAAACATTCTGTTCAATGAAATCAGCTGATCGTTACAAATCAATATAAAACAACTGATCTTTTAACTATAACTACCACAGCTAGTTTTTAAAAACGTAACCTAAAACTTATTATAGCTTATCAGTTGTTCAATAAAATCAGCTGATCGTTATAAATTAATATAAAACAACTGATCTCTTACTATAACTACCAATATAAATTTGTACACTGACATTATGTGACATGTAAAATTTTACATCACAACCAGCCCTAAAACATCATACATGTTAATACTGCTAAACAGCTGTTCAACTTCTATACAATTATAAATAGTCAATTTTCAAGAGTGACATATTAGTCATGGATATCACATTTTAGACTGGCCGCCCCAGTCTCCTGATTTAATTGTATGTGACTTTTGCTTATGGGGCTACCTTTTTGGTTATTTTATTTTGCTTAAAACATCAGTTAAAAAAATACCAATATCTGGGTAAAAATAAAACTAAATTTATTATTTATTTATTTTAGGTGTACTCTAGACAAAAAAGAATATGCCAGTGGGGTCTCTTTAGACAATGAGGGAGCTTTTGAAAATGCCTCCACTGATTCATTGCTTTGGGCCCTGTCACAATGTGACCATACTCGTACTAAAACCATGTGCAACTGGGTCGGAACATATAAACTGCAGGAAATTTGAGTCTGGCTAATCTCAACTTTGGGGCATACAAGAATCACAGAAAAGATCAGATCCAATTCTGAAGATGGGAATGACTGGATGGTACAACAACACTTGGTATCTAGACTCTTTGATGTCAAGACGACATTTAAAGAGGAAGATCATGTGGTGGGAAACTCTGATTTGAGAAACAATGCTTCTCTGGAGACTTGGTATGGTACAAATGGCTCCAAAACAAAGATGGTCCTGGTGCTGGGATGTATTGCTTGAAACCAGAGGTGAAAAGAGTTGTTACCCTGGTAAAGCATGCTACAGTATTCCAGGCAGACCTAATTACTTTGTTCAGAAAAATTTGAAACAGGCCTTTAAGAAGACTCCAATTCATACTTATACCGATAGGCAGTGATTAAAGTACTTGCAGGTCCTATAATTCAGTCTAAGCTGTTGAGAGAATTTGAACACTCTGTCCTTGGAAAACAGAATTACTCTTCACTGGGTTTCTGGGCAAAAAGGGATTTAGGGTAACGAGGAGACAGACAGATTGGCTGGAATGGGATCTGCATCTGTGTTATGGACCTGAGCCAGCAATAAGGATCTCTGTGTCTCACCGGGTTTGCTATTAACAGATCGATATATAAGCAACACCAAGCAAGATGGGGCAATAATGGAGGGCATTCACATAATAAATATCTCTTTAAAAAGGTCCCCATCAAGGAGGACTTAGAAGGACAGCAAACATCTTGGACAGAGGACAATTTAAGGACAAATTGGAGGATCAATAACAAGGCACTGTATACTGTAGGTGCACAAAAACAAAATATGAATGTACCACAGAGAAATAGGAAAGACGAGGCAACTGCCAACCACATAATTTTACAAGTGTGAGGCTCTTGCTAGTAGGAAGCTAAGGGTATTTGATTTCCAGCAGAATAAGCTAGTCAGTGAACTGTTAAAAGTTATTAAGGACACCAGTCTGCTGTCCTGAAACACATGAAGCTTAGTTGCATAATGGTCGAACCACTGATTGCAGTGCTCGATTGGAACTATATTATTCTTTCCTCTAGGTCTAATCTAATCAAGCAGCACGATAGCGCCACTGTGGCTAGTATGATTACAGTGGATGCTGCTCACTAACTTATAGTTGAAATTCGTGTTTAGCAGACAGGCGATTTTTTTTATTTCGCCTTTCAAAACTTGGTTACGCACTGTTTTCAGAAAAAATATATATATTTAGAAAGTTCATGCTTCAAGCTTTATTTTAATACTTTACAACCTCAAAAAAGATGCAGTTTCATTGAGAATTGTCATCTAGAATTTTTCATCATCTCATTTTTCGCATATTATTTTGTCCAGTCTTCTAGTTATTAAGAGTTTAATACACTTTTATGAACTGCAGGTAGTGCCACTGAATGGATTTTTTTTTTGCTAGAATTGTTGCTAAATGCAATATATTGTATTGTATTTTAACCCACTATAGTATAAAAAAAATAATTTTCATTTTAAACCTCGGAACACTGAATACTTATCTTGATATTAATTTTGCCACTTGTATACTTATGAAAGTAATAATTTATTTCTCACAATTTAAATCTATTACTTATTTTGCACTTTAAATACAAATTGTTAAATTTTCATAAACTTACAAATTGCAAACTGTTAACAAGATAATTTTCAAAAATTTCCAAAAATAAAAATCATTTTACTTGTAATGCAGTTAGCATAATAATAAACATATGTTACTATGCTACTTATTAATTTAGCAATAAATTATCTTTTTTTTTTATGTGTATGTAATATAGAACACAATAAAATTTGGGTAGTAATAAAGTAAAAACAATTTGTGAAACACAAGATATTTATTTAATTACTAATAAAATTTACATTTTCAAAAGTTACTCCGCTCCAGAAACTTCCTTTCCCATTTTTCCTAACAATTTTCATTGTTTAAAAGGTTCTGAGCATCTGTCATTGGAAATTGCATCATGGCTTACCCGGCTGTCCACGTTCATATTTTTAGCGGAATTAACTTTGTTACATAATTTTGGATAAATTTTCATTGGGACTGATTTATTTAATTATCTAATGATTTTTGAAGAATTGAATTTTCATTTATTTTGCTTAGTTTAAATTTTTGTTAAATGCATTGCCTAACCCTATTTCTCTCATCATTTGAAATTGTGCGAAATATTCAATATTCTTAATTCCGAAGATACTTACTTTGGAAGAATTCGAATTATTTTATTTGGGGACTTCTTCCAACTACCACCTGTAAAGGGAGATTTTCCTTTCTTAAAAGTACCTAAATAAATGATTAAAAAGTACATTGGTTGAAATGATTCTTTTAATTTATGGAATTTATTTGAATATGAAGAATTAACTATCAACATGTGTCTAAAGAATGACAAACAATACAGTGAAATGCTTTCAGGAATACAATTAGGATTCACCTCAAATTATAATATTAAATTGTTACATGAATGAAAATTGCAGTTTTCTGGCGATAGCCATGAAGACATTGTGCAAGAGATATGCTTTTATTTAGAGCAACTGCTGTATGATACTGTATGTCTATTACTCAACAGAAATATGTATCAAACTTTAAATAAAGCCATGTTGTCTAGAATTAAATCAGAAGAAATACATCTTATTGCTGAAGATTCCTTCAAATGCTCTGCATCATTAAAAAATAAAGTTAATGAAATTTTAAATGATGATGACAATAATCAATGAGGTATTAAACATGTAATCAGTACAAAAATTGGTTCAAAAGTTATAATAAAAGTGAATTTTGATGTTACTTTTGGATTAGTAAATGGTGCAATAGGCAAAGTAATATCAGTCTCAAAAAATGTGAATGATCAACTTTTCTTATTCAAAACCGGTCTGGAATGTGAATTACGACGACTTGATTATAAATTTATTGTAGAATTTATATAATTTATATGTACAATAAGAAAACAATTTCCTATTTGTTGCAGTTATGCAATCACTATTCAATGTTTAAGTCAATGTTTAAGTTTAGTTAATGCCCTTTTTTGAAACTGGTAACTCTATATTTGCTTGTAAACAAATTTATGTGGGCTTGTCTAGATTAATTCAGCTAGAAGGTGTACATCTTACAAATTTTGATCCTTCAACACAACATTATAGCAGGTGATTCCGCTATTTTGGAATAAAATCAATTGAGGAAAATTTTCCATCCCGATTTACTACTTTTGAAGAGTCAAATAAAAGTTTATTAAAAGTATTAGATAAATTATGGACTATTACTAGTGGCGCTGCAAAGGCCCAAAGAAAAGCTTGTGTTGCGGCTTTGGAATGGAATGTTTTTGGTCTTACAAAGAAGATGATTATTTTTCCTATTTGAATGCTACTATGCAAAGTTTATTTAATTATGAAAGTATTAAAAGAGTTTTTTTCAGAAAGCAAAGATGATTCCGTTATAAAAAACAACGGTGATGATTCTGTTATACATAAAAAAAACAAACTAACAAAAATACATTGAAACGTTTCTTAGATAAAAAATTACGTTGCCTTTTCAACATGATGTCTGAATTAAGGATATGATTGTGAAAATTTCTATATTGCACCAAATACTTAAACATGAATTAAAAAGTATCTTGAGATGTTTACGATATGATGAAAGAATTTTGTCAGAATCAGAACCTAATTATCATTAAAATTATCATTATCATTAAAATTACCAACCAATATTCACACTTGTACATTGCAGTACATATCTGATCACAATCTAGAGCATGGCCATCAGTAAAAAGTAGTTTTTCCAATGGATGTGAATGTAAAATGATAAGAAAATATGAAATCAAGATAATAAATATCATTCTTATAGTAAAAATTGAGGTTTTTTTTCAAGTAATGACATACTTGAAAATATTATTAAAATAAATGAAGTTCCAAAGACAGTTGTAAGAATAGACAATACAAAATTCAAAGTTGAAAACATTGAAAAAGGATATTATACAAATACGATGCATCAAGGCAAGCAATGGGTTCGAGTTGAAAACCAGAATGTGAAAAAATCATCGTGGCCAATGTCATCTAAAGATGTTTACATTCTATTCTTAGAGCGAATATAAATTAGTATTTTCTATATTTTTCATATATTTTCAATTATTATTTTATTGCAAGTAATTGTTTTTCATGAAGGGGGGTAGGAGTAATTGTTTTTGTGGGTGGGAGGGATTAAGGTAAAAATATGAATATTTCAAATAATCAAACACCCTCAAGTTATCTCTGATATTACTTAATACACATTAAAACTTAGATTATTCAAAGGAAATAATGTTAAAAACTGTATTAAAATTGTATGTCTATGAAAAAAGTGGTCTTGTTTACATGTCTTTCAAAAGATTAGTAGCCGCCTCAATGGCCTAGTTGATAGCGTACTGGGCTTTCAGCCTGAGGACCTGGGTTTGATTCCCCACCAGGGCTTGGCATTTTCATACGCTATAAATCATCCCATCATCTGCATTAGCCCAAGTGTGCACAATAGTCGGACATTAAAAAAAAAAAATAATAAAAATCAAAAGATGTGTGTCTGGAAAGTATGACTTATCCATTATTTTGTATTTGTATTCAAATTTACTATTTTTCAAATTATAATTTGTTGTAAATATATTTCATTAAAAAAATAATAAACAAAATTTAGTTGAATCATTAAATTTCTTGTATAGTTTTATTTTTTTTAAATTACTACATTTGAAATGAAAGGAAAACTATGAAGGAAATAAAATCTCTTATTTATTCTTTTATTTTCAAAAGATTTGTACTGTATGTGGCAATTATTATTATTTTACCTTTTTATTTATAATTATAATTTTGTGTGTGTGTGTTAAAAATAGCTTATATGAAATTAAATCATCATTAGCAAATTTAAATTGTTTACCACACAAATACACACTCTCTCTCACACACCACACACACGTACACCGCACGCATGCGCGCGCACACACACACAGAGTTAATCTGGTTCGAGAACCAGCTCTTTGCACAGTATTATGGAGCATCTTTTCCGCCTAATTTTTCGTCTGTGATAAAAGCATAATTTAATTCAGTTTTAATAACGGTGAATGAACTGATCTCTCTTAACTGACTCTCCTGAGGTCGAACTCCTAGTCGGATAACGAAAAAGTTGGTTAAACCAAAGATAGCCAAAATATTATACTAAAAGTTACACAAAGCAATGGCATTAATTGTGACTCAATTTGTGTGCAATAATCTTGAATGGCTTGCTTATTTCTGCATTAGCCAAGTTAAGAAATTAACTGCTGTTCCAGACATCGAACTCAGCTCATTACTTTCACTGATTCACCATTATCTAACTACAACACTTGGTAGAAAACCATGGTTGTTAGATTGCTTTTACTTTCTGTTCCATAAGTCAAAAAAATACATTGTTTTTTTCTAATTAACACTACATCACATTTTAATTAACTTTGCTAAGTTTATAAAATTTTTTTTAATGGAAATGACAAAATAATTTTTGTAATAGAATGGCAGAAAAATTATAATTCTGTACTGAAAACAACTTACTTGGCTAACTCTTCTGGCAGAAAAAACAGATTTGTTATGTTCTGTACAACAGATCCTTGCATTTCTTCCACAGTCTTGAAAACTCTCTTCACATTATCAAACTGGCGTCTACAAGTGATTAATTTATCAAAAATTAATTAATGTAAACATTAAAAAATGAATATAAATGACTGAAATTATTTTATAGATTCAAAAAACATACACAGCTTGTCAAAAAAAAAAAAATAACATCTTTTAAGCAGTGAAAATATTTTAATAAAACACCTTAAAATTATAAGTGACAGTATATCATTAAGTTTTATTGGATATAATTTTTATACAGTAAACCCTGCCATGGTTTCTATATAGTTCTATATGTTTGGCCAAAAGTTAGTAAATCCAATAAACTAACTTTAACCATTCACACTGCATGACACATTTCGTTACTCATATTTATAAAGGAAACCTATGTTTTTAATATTAGTTCCTAAAGATTTGAGTTTTGGCGTAAGTTGGTATCTGACAAAATCACAAAGTGTAAGGTTCGGGCTTTACAGAGGCCAATTCTTAGGGCTCCCACACCCAATCCACCAACCAGGGAAATTGTTATGACCCTTTACAAATACTCTCCAGTATAGTGGGGCACATCAGGATGCATGTCTTATAACTTTGGGTATGCAAAATTTTCTAACATGTCTAAATAAATGTTTCCATTAACAATTTTTTCATGAAATAAAAACAGACCAATAAGTTTGTCATACGAGTTTGTGCACAAAACATTCACTCTCAGGCTCTCTAAATGTGTTCCTGGAGACAATATAGCCTTTCTGAGCTCCATTTTCGTACGTTATCGTTATATTTATTTACTTTTCCATGTTTCTTCATGAAGCATATTTTTCAGAAACATGCTTCATTAGAAAATACTATCTTCATTAGAAAGTTTTCATCAGCAGAAAAACAATCATCCAAAGTAATTGCAAAGTGTTTGATTAAATTTGTCTTCTGTGGTAACTTGTTGTAGAATTTGCAATTTATAAAGTTTCATATGAGATTATTTCTTAAGAATTCTATGAATACTGAATTTTGACAAATTTAATTCATGTGTTGCACTGAAAATAGGTTTTTGGAGTTTATGAAGTAATGACAGTTGCCAATTTTCAACAGCTTTATTAGGCAGTTTAGGCTTACATTTACCTTTTAAATGTTTCCATGTAGTCATACACTTATCATACCAGGCTTGTTGTATAAAGTAATAGTGAGAGATTGATTAAATATTATTTATAAATTGTGACTGTAACATCTTCAAAATCATTTGTTTTGTTATGGTAATTTACAATCAAATCTTATATGTTTTTTGAACATACTTTGATTGTAAGGTCTGGTAGAAGTTAATGACAGGTGAAGCAAGCTAACTTGAATCACTGTTGGAACATTCAAGTACAGTTCATTAGCACAAATAATGCTTAGAGTCACTTATGAATTCACTAGATTCGATTGTTTTCAAAGTTTTACAATACAAAACTGTTAAACTTTGTGTTATGTTGAAATTTGTTTTATAACAAACTGTTTAGTGGTTGTGTCTATTAGAAAGACAGTAAGATTAAACTGGGTTACATGGATATACTCCGGCAAATGTTGAGTTCATGTTTAGCGGCACCTTCAATTGCTCCACTGATGGAGAACAAAGAAAGAATTTTGAGTTATTGTAACTGTCTTACAAAGGGAGGGATATGTCACAATGATGAATATCCCAAACACTGACCAACAACTCGATGCATGGCTGCTTGATTAAACAGAGATTCTGCCTGTACTTGACATGCACAGGACCCAGAATACAAAAGAGCTGGTATCAGGCATTACAAACCCAATGCAAATGCTTACAGCAGGGGGAACAGAAACTAGGCCAAGGAACAATGCTCACTAGCTACCCAAACTGTGGATTTTGATTGGCTCGAATCTTGGTCGCAACAATGAGCCTTGAATACAAAACCTGGTAAATTCAGTAGTTGACAAAACAGGGCTTGAATACCATTCCTTGATAGAGGATGTCAATTATATTAAGTTCTATATCTCCTTTGCACTAAGTTATTAGATTTGGTTTGAATAAACGATTTAACACACTGAACTTTCTGTGCATTCATAGCATCTAGCTTATTTGAGGATATGTTTTTAAGTTTTGTGTAACAATGGCTTAGCTGATCATTTGTAACAAAGCATCATTTAAAATAATCTAAATGTGCATTTTTAATGTACTGACTTATTTTTATTACAGTGGAACTACAGGTAGTTCAGCTAAACATTGAGGAAGAAATACTGATGGAAGACTTCTTTGAAAAAAATGGGTGGCAGGGTGGCGTATAGGGCGCACGAGTTGTTGAACAACACCAAAGACAACGTTTCGGACATCATCAGCCAGAAGAGGATGCGCCGGGGAGCACAAGGACAAATACAGGACATGACATAATTGGACATGACAAAACTACAGAAGCTTTCCTGCACCACCAATACAACAAAAAGTGGCCACTTTTCTTATTTATACTCTGCAACGGTATTTTTGGTATACCACTATCAGCAAGAATTCTAGAGTAATTAAGTGTAAAAAGATGTAGGCCTAACCTATTTCAACCACCACAGTTGTATATTACTCCCAGCGATTTTCTTTTGTTTATTGACAACTGTTGCCTGCTGCGTTGACTCTCAGTTACCCTTTTGGTACGGTTGTTACGGACAACCATACATAAAACCGAAGTATTAAGAATATAAGATTATTAACACTTATGTGCAGGACTGGTTTGTCGTCTTTTAAAACAAATAACTTTTCTCGGGTCGTTGAGTTCGTTGGATGGTTCTTTCAAATGGTTAATTACTATACTAATACTTCTTCAGAAAAGTGTCAAAATATTTTAAACTGATTTTTAATTAATTGAATTACACAATTTCTTCATTTAAATTTAATTTAATATACTTCATCAAAATTAAATGTCAATCTTATAACTTTGTATGAAAATAATAATAATAATTTTTTTCTCAATTTCTTACAATCTAGTTTTAATTTGTTTGCCTTAATTTGATATAATTTACTTATTATAGAATACAGAAATTATCTTATTTTAACATTGGTTCACCTCAAACATTTTCCACAAATTTATATCTAGTCTAATTCCTATACATTCAATTTCTAAAACAAACTACCATTTGGTTGACCAATCTTACTTTATGGTATCTCTTAAATTTAATAACAACAAAACACAAAATTAACACCTCTTTGATTTGAGATTCAGGAAATATGTTTTTGGAATTCTACTGCTTTATTCCCTAATTTCCATCTTTTTTAGGTTTAAATTTTTTATTATTATATTTTATTCCCATTATTTTACACCTTTTGGTGTAATAACATTATTCAAGCAACCAAGAAACAATGATGTTATGTCCCAGAGACCTTATAAAAAACAATTTTAAATATTCATAAGGGATAATAAGTAAAAAAAGTTTATTGTTTGTTGAACATTATATTACAGATTTCATTAATTATGGTAAATAATAATCCAGTTATAAGGCTCTAGCAAAATAAAGGGGATAATATTATGCAATCCTTTATAGGCCTAAGTGTAGTGGATTACAGACTGTATGCATACATATAACTCCGTTATGAGAACTATGCGTTTTAGCAGAATGACAAATGTGCTACAAATAAAGTAGTGAATAAATCATGCCTTTATCAGCATTAGTAATTATGATGGCAGTTATATGCTGCTTGGCAAACTTCCTTATTAACAATACGTACTGGTCTAATACTCTCATACCACTCGAACTTTTCCTTTTTATGCTAGTATATTAAGAAACTTTGATACATTAACCAAGGTAGTACATTATTTAATATTACTAAGACTGAATATTTTTAAGATAGAAAGATATTTGGTTGGACTTACAACAAATTTCAGGTAAATTAATCTATGGTTTTCACTACAATTATTAGTAAAATCTCATATAATTATAACAGACATATCATTTTGATTTGCAGTGAAGGCAACTAAGGTGATCAGCTGATGAGCTTAGTGATCCCATTGTATCTCTAGCTCATATCACTCTCACTCATCTACTCAAGACATGTACACATGTACGCATGCACGCACATACACGCGCACGCACACACACACACACACACACACACACACACACACACACACACACACACACAATAAATATTATTTTTTTAGTAAGTAAATGCAAAATAAACCTTTCTGACATGATTTCAATGAAATCACAGTTTGTAATATGTTTTTTTTTGTAATAATTAAATGCAAAATAAACCTTTCTGGCATAACTTCAATGAAATCTCAGTTTTTAACATTTTATTTTTTAGTAAGTAAATGCAAAATAAACCTTTCTGTCATGATTTCAATGAAATTCCCATTTTTAATATGATTTTTTTGTAATAATTAATACAAATTAAACCTTTATGGCATGACTTCAATGAAATCCCAGTTTTTAATATGATTTTTTTGTAATAATTAATACAAATTAAACCGTTATGGCATGACTTCAATGAAATCCCAGTTTTTAATGATTTTTTAAAATAATTACATGTAAAATAAACCTTTCTGGCATAACTTCAATGAAATTTCCATTTTTAATAAGATTTTTTAAATAATTAAATGTAAAATTAACCTTTCTGGCATGACTTCAATGAAATCCCAGTTTTTAACATTTTTTTAGTAAGTAAATGCAAAGTAAACCTTTTTGACATGATTTCAATGAAACCCCAGTTTTTTAACATTTTTCTTTAATAAACACATTTCAAATAAAATTTCATTAAAAAAATGTTTTTCATAAAAAATGTAAAAAAACCTACATGCCTTAAAATGAAATCCTTTTTCAACATTATTTTTTATAAATAAATTTAAAATAAACCTTACCGGCATGACTTCAATGAAATTCCAGTTTTTTCACTCACTTCATCAAGATCTTTACGATGCCTTGAGGATAATTTTTTACCGAGTAGTTCTCTGATCACCTCATCATTAAACTCATAATATCTGCAACAAGGAAAATTTATTTAATACAATTATAAATAAGACCTATTATTAGCTTAACAATAGAACAATTTGCAGTTGAAACAAAAAAATATTAGTGATTTTTGCAAGTCTAATTCGGCCTAATAGCAAGAAAATAAAATCCTTAAGTATATACTAATAATGGCATAAAATAATAAAGAAAACCAAATATCTAGTATACATATTCTCTAAGCTTAGACTAGTCTTGTCAAGAGGTCAATTATTACAAGTTTATGGTCTCTTCCACAGTATTGCAGTCTATGGAAGTGGCCTTTATGGTATGGTTAGTATGGTTAGAGTGGCCTTTATGACATTTCTTGTGAAGCGTTACAAAGACTACAAAATAAGTTACTAAATATTATAAGAATAACTTACCAAGATCCACAGACACCATTTAATATTAAGCAAGCTTAATATTAAATTAACTTTAATTTACTTTTAAAATTCAGAAGTGACTTTTTCTGAAGCTGAATTACCAAAATTTGAAGCTGCAAGGGAAAAGCTCAAACATTCATATGATACCTTGAGGGTTTTTATGGAAAAAGTATACTTATTGGGAAAACGAGTTTAAATTCATTATGTTTTACTTGTCACAGTGAACTACTTGATTGCAAGAAGTCCAACCAACATGATTTGACTAAGCAAGATTTGTCATTTGTACTAGCTTTCAGAAGAATTCAAACATTATTTTCCTTATTATATATATATATATATATATATATATATATATATATATATATATTGTTTAACGTCACGACTATTGTGCACACTTGGGCTAATGCAGACGATGGGATGATTTTTAGCGTATGAAAATGCCAAGTCCTCGCCGGGAATCGAACCCGGGTCCTCGGGGTGAAAGCCTAGTACGCTATCCACAAGACCACCGAGGCGGCTATTATATATATATATATATATATATATATTTGATGGTCACAATTAACAAAAAAAAGAGGCCACTGAATTAAAATATAACACAAAGGCCAAAGATGAATTCCAAACTATGAACTTTCATGAATTTTTGGTAAATCACATTACTGTGCCACTTTCTTCCATATATCTTTATGAACATTAATGATAAAAAAAACAACAGTACTGTTGACTTAAATGGAAAGTGATATGCTGTGTGCTATATGCAATAAAAAACATAATATTCTAGAACTAATAAAAGCAAAACAATGCCAATCATCTCATTAATTTTTGTGTTCTATACTTATACTTCATTAAAATTTTATTAACAATCTCAAAAGTTAACGTGTTATTTTGTTTATTTTTACTGAAGTTAAGTTATACTCAGATCTGTAATTTCATGATTATTTATTATTTTGGTATTTATGAATGTAACATCAAAACAGTAAATACAATTTTTTTTTACCTATGATCTTGAAACAAAGTACCAATCGATGCAAAAAAAGCACCACTGCATCATCCACCTCACCATGGCAAAAAAAGCAAAAATGAGCAAAACAAAATTCGAGGCCATGATTTCTTTTGACAAGTGCAGAATTGTCTACGTTCACTGAGTCACCAAAATCAGACGGTCAATCAACATTTTTAAAATCAAAGTTCTGACAGTCCTTCATAAAAAAGTGAGAAGAAAACCGGATTTGTGAAAGAGAAGTCCCTGGATGCTTCACAAAGACAATGCGCTTCACTTTTCCGTTCTGTCTGTGAAAGCGTTATTTGCAAAATACGGCATCACTATGTTGGATCACCTAACATACTCACCTGACCTGGCCACTTGTGACACTTTTTATTTTCTAATGTCAAATCGGAGCTTAAAGACACAAGATTTCCCAGTGTGGAAGCTGTAAAGGCAAAAGGAACAGAAGTTCTCAACAAGCTGACAGACGCAGGCTTCCAGCACTGCTTTGAACAACGGAAAATTCATATGGAGCATTTACAATAAAAGGGATAAACTCTGTAATGGTTGGTGATCAAAAATGTTTTGTAGCAATGGTTCAATTATTTAATTACCACACTTTGCTTGTGAAGTAAGGTAATTTAAAACATGTCAATAAGTATAAGATTAACAAAGCTATGAAAGGACCAAGCATGACAATGTACTCAACATAACAATGCATTTTAAAGAGGAGTAATATTTTCCTCGGAGCTAGCTCAGCCATAGCTTCATCATTATCTAGTTTCAAACTATAATTCAGACAATATTCACAAAAACTCCAATTTAATTTAAAAAAAAAACAATATAAATTTATAAATATAATAGGCTAATAGGCTGATGTAAATTAACCTACTTTTCAATCAAGAGTTGTCTTGTCTGTGGCTCAATTTGAAAAGCAAGCTGTTCAGCCAATTTTGGAGGATTATGAAGCAACCTTTCCAACAAGCTATATGTTCTGTAATGGTCTAATACATCAGAAGCTACTAGTTCAAGTGTTGCACCAGTATGCTGGGTAACACCATGTACATGAAGAGCTGATACTGCTTCTGAAGCTGGAAAATGTAGCAGAAAATGTCTTAGTAATAAAATGCAGTAATTTCTAAGGAAATCGCTAAACATATTTTTTGTAACTGACAATATTTCTGTCTGATGCCAGTAGGCTAGAATTAAAAAAAAAAAGAAAGACAAACTGAAATATTATGAAAGCTGACAGCTTTTAAAGAATAAAAATGGAATCAATAAATAACTGTGGCACACAGCTGTCCGCTGACATGATGGAAGCAATATTGTTCAAAAGTAATTTTTTTGTCTTAACCTCTTTTTGAAACTTTGATTTCACCAAATTAATCAACATGAAAATCTGTGTATATTAGCCTGAAACTTTCAAATTCCATTTAAAATGCAAAAATGAACCTTGACTGCCCTTAAACTAAATTTCATTAATTCAACAAATTTCGAAAATTCAAATTTGCATTGATTTGATTCATTGATTCAATGCAATTTTAACATTGATTATGATGATTAAATCAGATTTTCAAAAATATTTAAGACAAAAAAGTTATGAATTTTTAAAATTTGAAATGGCCATCATTTTTAAAATGTTGAACAAATTTTTCTAGCTAAACAAACTTGTTAAAGCTATTACAAAAATGGATTTTTGTGCTAAGTTTAAATCAGATCTGACTAAAATAGAACAAATTTATTGTTGCCATTTTATTGGCACTCATTTAGAGGTCCCCCGTGCAGAAACAAAAGGAGATACAAAATATTGAAAATAAAAGTGACAAACATAACCTCAAAATGACTACCATGAGAAAGTAGAAATGTGTTTTTAATAGTAAAAAAGATAAATTACATATATATTGTTAATAATGAAAAGAATATAATTTAAAAGAAAAGAACTTGATAAACTAACTTGACTCAGCTATTGCACGTTTAATCAAACTCGACTCGGCTGTTGGGTGTTTAATGATATGTGTTAATAATGTAAAGAATATAATTTAAAAAAAGAACTTATTTACTTAATTAACTTGACTGTTGGGTGTTTAACCTAACTTAACTCAACCTTTATAAATAGTGTCATGTCAGCGGACATAAAACTGCCACTTCTTTGTAAAAATAGTGAATTTTTTGCTTACAATTGCTATATTTGTGTTTAAATTGAAATTCAGCTAAATATCCCATGAAATGGTATTCTTAATGCCAAGTCATGAGATTGTATGTCCAACTAAACTTAAACTGACAAAAAGAGGCAAATAGCAAAGTTCAAAAATAACGGCAGCAATTTTCTGAATGTTTTAACTGTCAATAATAACATAACTGTGAATGTTATAATAATTTATTATAAACTGATAAAATGCAGGAGCAGTATTTCAATTAGTGATTTATGCCTATTAATCAAGTGTAATAAATGTCATGCAAGTAAATCAATTATTTAAAAAAAATGTTAATCATTAATTTTATAAAACAAGTGAAACAACAAATACTTAGAACGATAAATACATGAAGAAATAAACGACAATAAATCATGAAGAATAAGTGGTGTCTTGCTGCTGTCTAAATTTGGACCTACTCGCTAGGTTATTCAACCAAGCCACTACTAAACAGGTTAGTTTTAACAGAGATTTTCCAATCAATAAATGCTTAGAATCTAAATAAACTTGCTTCAGCATCATTACTAATTTGTGATTTCATGTATAAGCTAAATATAATATCATTGTAATTTAACATAAACGTGTATACCCTAACAGTATAATTAAAATTACTAATTAACATCTTACAAGAACATCCATCAACCCAAAGCTGGTAAACTTCTGGATCTACAAGAGTATAATTACTAATAAAAACATCAACTTCTGCAAACATTTTATTGAACTTCAATTTTGTACTGTAATATTTTGCACACTTTAACTGTTCACCATTGCGAATGCAAACTTGCAAAGTACAAACCAAGACTTTGGGAAGCCAGTTAAGACTTAAGACATTTTACTTCTCGACTTGACATTTTACTAGAGATGGGTAAAAAAACTCCAAACTGTTAAAAGTAACTGTTATTCTATTTACGAAAAACAAACTGCTTTGCCAAACGGAAACTAACAGTTTGAATTAAACTGGATCGTTATTTGTTAAACAAGGAACAACAGTTTGGACTTCCCCAACACCTACGTTATATTCGAACGTTGCCGCAAGCGCTAAAACATTTTTCTTGCTATTTTCCTGTTAAACTGTTGACAACAGTACAAACACCTTTTCTTTAACTTGCTATTTGCTATACTTTTTCCCTCTATTTCTTGTTGGAACGTAGTGAAGTAAGAACTGTTTGGGCATTGTCAAAGTTTATCTCCATTTTTCAAACGATTTGTTTAAAAGTTTTAAATGTAAAATTTGTTGTTCAAACATTTTTTAAACTGTAAAAACAGCCATAATTGTGTTTTATATTAGTTTTTCTCCTTAGTTTACTTTGTGTTTAGAAATTTAAAAATATTTAGTAGACAATTTTGAAAGTTTTCTTTTACTTTTTTTATGTTTTTAGAATTAAGTGCATAGTTTTTAATTATTTATTGGATGTGTGGACTTTTTAAAATTCACAATATCTACTCTTGTATATATCTTGAATAATTTTAGGTTATTTTAGGTTAATAATCTATCATTAACCTGTAATAACCTAATGTTAATAACCTATAGTTTTGTAACTATATAGAGTCAATTTTATTTAAACATATTTGGCCTATGTTCTTATTACTATATTTTACTTATTAACGTTACTTTTTTCAGTGTTGAAAAATGAAAACCTACTTTCTCCCAAATAAAAATATGACAGTAACATCTCACATAACCTAATTTTAATACATAACCTAATTTGTAAATACATAACCTAATTTTATTTACGTATTTTTTATATTTATTATCAATCATCAATATTTTTTAATCAACTAAAAATATTCTAAATTGTTTGCATTTCAGTAAATATGCAAAGGCTATTTAATTTTTAAGTAAAAAAAAATAATGCTTCTATTAGAAATTCGTTGCATTTTGTAAATATAAAATGGCATACATGTATATTACGTTTTGAGAATGTAATTTAATTATTACTACATTTAATTATTTTTTTCTAAATGTTTTACGCCCAAAAACAGTTAAGGACATGGTGGTAATGGGAATGAAAAAGTAATCTTAGAAAACTGATCGTTTGTGCTTATGTTTTAGCTGCTAATAAAACTTCGTTTCATTTTTCTAAATCTGTTTTTTCAAACTGTTTTTCCAAACAGTAATTTTTTTCCAACAAACAGTTCGTTGATATTTTTTAAAAATAGCAGAAGTTCCCATCCCTACATTTGACTTGGGTTCTAATTAGGCTTGAGGCGTATATATCGGAACAGGTATTTCTACTAGGTATTTGTCAGCCCTAGTATGTACTTAGTATGGATATCTGAAATACTAGGAATACTGAATACTAGATGCTGTGTGAATGCGTGCTACGCGAATACTTAACGGTATTTCGTATTTGTTACATCCCAACTCTTTCTGCCTAGTATTCTGAGAATACTAGGAAGGAGGATTCTGCCTGGTTTTCTGAGAATACTAGAAATAAGTGTTTTGCCTAGTATTCTGAGAAATATTTGGTGCGAAATCCAGCTATCATCTTTGACTAACCCTACTGTTGGATAAAGTAACAGTGTACTTGACAGTCTTGTGTGTGTGTGTGTGTGTGTGTGTGTGTGTGTGTGTGTGTGTGTGTGTGTGTGTGTGTGTGTGTGTGTGTGTGTGTGTGTGTGTGTGTGTGTGTGTGTGTGTGTGTGTGTGTGTGTGTGTGTGTGCGCGCGCGTCAAGTTATTGTTTAAAACCAAAATCTGGTTATGATAAGTTAGGCTATATTCGAATTAATTCAAACTTTTTTAATTAATTTTTTTAATGATCACAATAATATGATGTCATCTAAGGCTATTATTATATTGAAAAATAATATAAAGATACACATACTTTACCTCTTTTTATTATTGAACTGTCTGTAAACCTCAGATATATTATACCTTCAGTTATATTTAATCTTCAATTATATTATTGAAGTATAATACCCTCCTCCTCAATACATAATTAGTCTAGCCACCTCAGTGGCCTAGTTGATACCTTACTGGGCTTTCAGCCCGAGGACCCGGGTTCGATTCCCGGCCAGGGCTTGGCATTTTCATATGCTATAAATCATCCCATCATCTGCATTAGCCCAAGTGTGCACAATAGTCAGACATTAAATACACAAAAAAAATAAAGTATAATTAGAAATTCAATAATATCTTACCAACAAATTAGAGTTAAAACTGAAAAAACCACATATATTTTATTTACTTTGTCATTGTAATACTAAATAAGTAGAAATTAAACTAATACTCAAAATGAAATGTGTAGTTTAGATTCATCAGTGCAATTAATATAGTGTTACATCTATATTTTATTTGGTATTTTCAACTGGTGTGTACCAAATTGCCCCCTTCTAGGCCTGTTAGATAGGCCTAATATAAATTCAGCATCATCAATAAACATTTTGATAAATATAAATATTTAAAAATCTATTTACTTTTCTTTTTTTCAAAAGATTACATGTGGCTAGTATGACTAGTAAATTATATCTTCTTTTTTATACAGGCCTTTTTTTTGATTTAACAGTAGTAACACACCTCCCTTAAATATTTCGCAATATAGTTATACATTTTTTTGAACAGCTATATTTTTGTTTTTGGTCAAAAAGTTATAGTTAATATGAGAATATAACTTTACTATAATATTTTGATATATAATATAGCAAAATATAATGATATTTTGTCAATGAATTTTGTTATATCAAATGCAATCACCATTTGCAAGTGTATATTTTATTATTATTTGTATACATACATTCAATTTTCCTCTTTATAAGTAATGTGTTGTCATAAACGAATAATTTGCATTAAAACTGAAAATCGTTTTTTTACATGAACATTTTGCATTATTTATTTTTCTATAAACATGTAATCAATTAAAGTAGATGATCTGGCAAACCTAATAATTGGATGACAATTATGGCAACGATAATTGGCAACAATTAATAAAAAAGAAGATATAATTTAATAATCTTACTAGTCACATACTATCTTTTGAAAAAGAGAAAAGTAAATAGATTTCATTTCCTTTATAGAAATATAATATGGCTGTTAATACAATTTTTGTTGTCTAAATGAATTTCTGTATTCAAATTTAATAAATAATTTTTAAGAAATACAAAACTAAAAGAATCAAACAAACAATATAGTTCAATGAAACAAAGACTGAAAGATTTTAAAGTTACATGAAGTTGCAAGAAAATGAATGAATGAATGTGTATGTGTGTGTGTGTGTGTGGTGTGCGCATGCACATGTGTGTGTGTTATGCGATGCCAAAAAAAGGTAGAAAAAATCTTTTTTAGACTTCCTGGGGTAGGGTACCGACACTACCCCAGAGTGTGGGACTCAAATTAAGTTCAAACTCAAGTTAAGATATATTGTTACCTACTAAAAACCACCAAAAGCATTCCTCTTCCCCCCCCCATGAAACCGCAGCCAGGCATTACTTCATTGTTGCAACCAGACTTTCTAGTGTAATGCTGCCTCGCAGATATGTTTGCAGCTTCATCCTTTCCTCGTCAAATCTCCGACACCGGAAAAACATATGCTCCACATCTTCCTCCACTGCTGGAAGACAGAGGGGACAAGCCGAGTCTGTTTACAGCCTGAAACGGGAAAAGTAAGCTCAGAAGCAACCATGCCCAGTTCTCATTGTGTGAGATAGACATCCACCTCCCCATGATCTCTTGTTGCACCAATCCTGGATGTTACCTATAAGTTGGTATCATCCATTTGTTGATTCGTCCCACTGTCACTGCCATGTCTCCAGGGTCCGATTCCGCTCCACTGTAATTGCCATTGTAAATTACAATGAGCCACTATACCGCGGCTCAGCACTTCGCCTGCGACAGTAAAGCCTCTTTCTTTCATCAGTCATCAGCTCTATTGGGGGTTCGCCTGCCACACTACGCATGCAGCGTCATAGGAAACTGTTCTATAACCAGTAACGACACGCAGCAACGCACGCTAGTGCACCGCACTAACGTTGCACGCATAGCTCGCCAACGTCATAGCCTGGCTCCAAATCGGCGCTCCGTAAAGGAGCACTGAGCTTAGTACCCCAGCCAGGAGTCAGCGGCATGCCTGTCTTGGACCTCCTAGATTCGGCATGAGCCTGCAAAGGACTCCTGCCATGCTCGCTGCCTTTTCACTAACTGCCTTGAGATGTTCCCTGAAGCAGAGTCTTGTGTCAACCCACACATCAAGGTATCATAGGGCTGGGTCCTTCTTTTTCCTGCTGGTCACAAGCACGACCTCCATCTTATGATCGACGAGCTGCAGACCTATAGATGTCAACCATCTCCGGATTGACTTCACTGTCTCGTTGGCCCGAACCTGACTTCTTCAAAAACTTCCCCTCAACAACCACCACAAGGTCATCGGTGAAACCAAAAACTTTTACGCCTAGTGGTACGCTGACTTGTAAGACCTCCATCATACATGATGTTCCAAAGGAGGGGTCCAATCACAGAGCCTTGTAGTACCCCTGCTGTTACGCTGTACCTTTTTCTCCTTCACCAGTGTCATAGATGAAAGCTCTATTTTCAAAGTAACTCCCTACTACCTTCTGGAGATACACTGGAACTCCCATGCTACTTATGATCTGGAAGACATTACTCCATTGCGCTGAGTTGAATGCATTTTTAACGTCCAATGTGACAATGTTGCAATATTTTTTAGCACCTCTTATCCACCTTTTGCCTTCAGTAGCTTCCCTCGCTTTAGTAATGACACCCTTAATACCATCAATGGTAGATCTGCCATGGATTCAGCGAATGGTTCCAGTCGTCCATAGACAGTCCTGTCCAGTATCTTCCCCACTCTATCAAGTAGACATATCGGTTGATATGATGATGGTGCTTCTGGAGGTTTTTTCATCTTGGGTATCAGAAAAAACCTCTGCTCCTTCAATCTGGTAAGAAAAGTTCCTTCTTGTAAGCAGCCATCCAGTACTTTAATAAAAGCATCAGGAATGGTTTCAAGAGCGACTTTAAGAGCCGAATTTGGTATGCCATCCGGGCCGGGAGCTTTGGAATCTCCAATCCTCCTGCACACCTGATGCAGCTCATGTATCATGATGGGTGGCATCACTTCCCCTGCCGGTACCACAATCTCTGGTCTTATGGGCTCGTCCAAGTGTGGAAAGAGTGTCGACACCACTCTGCGTAGGAAGAATGGGCACGTTGTTTGCTGTTGTTGCAATTCCGCCATCCATCCCATTACTACCTTATATGGCCTTCCTCATCGGTTTCTGTTTACCTCTTGATACAAGTTTGCCCAACATCGGCACTTGCTCCGTTTTATGCCCTTTTGGAGAGCTAATTTAGCTGCACAGTTATTTTGTTCTGCCATCTCACGATCGCGATTCCTCCAACATGCTCTCTGTAATTTCCTTCTGGCTTGGTGGAACTGAGATGGAAGGCTTAAAATACCCTCAATCCACCAAAAAGCAGGTTTATGATGTTCTTCTGGAGGTTCTTGTCATTGAAGCATCGCACACACCTTTCACTCATTGCATCAAAGAGTTAGCCATTTGTTCCAGAGTTCCCTCCAAAAATAGACAACCCTCAAGCATTATGGCAAGCGCTTCCGGGTCGAGCAACCTAGGATTCTATTTACATCGCGGTTTTGTTTGGGAGGTCCAACAGTTCCCTGTGTCAACAATTTCATAAAAAATAGCGTTGTGGTCGTTAACGGTGAAATTTTTGCTTACTGTCCACTTGCATATGCCAGCAATCTGGTCTTTGTTGGCAAAGGTCACATCGATCCATGACGTGAAGCCCACTCTTTCAAATGTAGGTGCAGAGCCGGTGTTAGCAACCACTAGATTCAATGCTGCGATGGTATCCAAGAGATGCTCGCCACGTCTGTTGGTGTCCCTGCTGCCCCAAACAGTTGACCATGCATTAAAATCTCCACTTATAATGATAGGATGAAGGTCAGCTGCCACAGATACAGTCTCGTGAGAAGCGCTTCAAACTTTTCTATTTCAAGGCTTGGAGGTGCATACACACTAAATATGTACACTCTCCTGACTTTTACCCAACAGAAGAAATTGGCGAAGCCACCAGAATGAATGTGCAAGCCTCCACACACCCAGATGGCCGCCCTGTTAGTATTGTCCAATTTCCATGACAGCAGATGCATTGGCTTTGAGCACTGTTCACATAATACTGCTATGTCTATCTTCCTCTTGGCAACCGTCTGGCAGAGAAGATCTTGTGCAGACTGACAGGGGTTAAGATTCAGTTTTAGCACTTTCATTTTCCAACTAACTGAAGGGCCTTCTGGTAAAATGGGCACCTGTAGCTGATGACCGAATGATCACTTTTCCTAAACCCATGGCATAATTCGCAGTGGGGTGGGTTTGGACAACCTTTAGCCTTATGTCAGTCTCGGAACACCTGCTGGCATTGTGTCCAAGTGACCAGCACTTAAAACATCGACAGAGAATTAGTTTCTCTCGAACACGACAACTGACCCATCCTATTCGAACATGGTTCATGTTTAAAGCTTCCCTTGCAATCTCAAGGGGCAGTAAAACAACTGCTTTTTGTGTCCCTCCTTATGCCTTCCGGAAAGACCTCACCCGTACTTCGAAATCCTTTCCCAGCTTGGCCAGCTGGGTTTCCAGGGCTCTTTTTACTTCATCAACCATTGCCTGTTCTGTGTGTGTGTGTGTGTGTGTGTGTGTGTGTGTGTGTGTGTGTGTGTGTGTGTGTGTGTGTGTGTGTGTGCAAATGTATATGCAAACGAACGACTTGTGACAGCATATGTATAGACATATGTGCCCTATCACCATGCTCTACTATATAGGCATATATGTTCTACCGGAGTTAAAGATGGTAAAATTCCTAGTTATAACTATTGAGTCTGGTTGTACCTGGAAGCCGGGTATAAATTGCTTTAAAAACAAAATTAATCAAAACTCTTAGAATTATTTATTTTTTAAAACACACTTCCCTTTTTGTTTTATGATCAGAATACTTTTCATTGGTCTATAGTATATTGGAGTATGGAATATCCTGTTGTGGTGGAACATATTCTTTTAGTCTGACGCCAATAATACCCCTTAAGAAATTTGTTTGCATGATCACTCACAGCAATAGAAATTGGCATTCATTACCAATAGTTAGATTTCTTAAAGTATTGCTTCCTATGTTTTTATATGTTGAAAAAAAATTAAAGACTTTTTTTTACGGAGTGGAAACAAACTACTTTTGCATAATAAATATAAAGCATAACTAAGTAATCATATTTGTTTCTCAGGTTCAAAGCCTAGTACATCTGCTTATACAAAATTTTATTCATTTTAAGTGACTAGAATATTTAATCAAATTCCGGATAAAGTAAGGCAAAGTTTACCATTAGCCAAAGTTTTAAAGTCAATTAAACATGATTATTAAATTTAGATGATGTACAACATTTATTTAATATATCAAAATTATTTTGCTACATGATCTTAGACCACCTAACAATACACTATGTGATCAAAATAATTCATATTTGGGTTAGTCCTTTACCGAAGTTTTTATTAATTGCCTAACAATTTTTGTTGTTGTAGTTTTACTATATCTAACCTCGCTATTGACACGTGCCTTCTCAGGATTACATTGTAAGTGTAATATTAGGTATGTTGATTATTATATTTTGTCTATTAAGTGTATTTTATTTTAGAAAATTAATATCTTCTTGCATTAAATTAATATATTATTAAAGAAACAAGTTTTTGTTATAGTTTCAGTAAAATATCATTTCACAAGTAAAAAAGACACAGTGTAAGGCTTACAAATGTAAATAAAATATAAATAACAAAAAAAATTAAGTAAATATATATTATTAATTACTTAACTGAAATAATGTGCTATAAAATAGTTGTAAGAAATATAAAAAAGTATGTTTTGTTATTAATTAAAATTTGAGACAGTAAAACTTTATAAATTTCTGTTGAATATTCTGTTTATTATAAATATTACATAACTTATCTGTAGTGAATCTTATCTGTAAGAGTAAGCAGTTATGTTTTGCATTTCAATTCCACTCTGATCATTTAAAATGAAATTAGTCTCATTGATATTTGTGCTTACAGTGTCATGTAAATATTCACACCAAATAACTAGCAGTGATGAACAACCAAATCATTATGATAAATATGATTCTAAACTGTATGAAGAGTGCACAAGCTGGCTGAGTAAGGTATGAGATCCAACTACAGCTATTTGGATTTTATACAAGTTAATAAAAAAATGTTATGGGTGTATTCAACAAACGTTCTTCAAAATTTAAAGCTTTTCCAATATTGAAAATCTATCTATTTTGCTTTGTTTAAAAATTATTGATATTTTATTTATGCAAATAATTTAAGGATTAATATAGTCTTATGCATTTTGTTATTATTTACAACTTTTTTATACATTTTTATAAACAAGAAACAAGAACAAATCAAGGTATATGGTAATGTTTCACATCATCAAGTCATCCTCTGTAGATGCCACAGTGTACCTATATGGGAAGTGATTTGTACCGCGATTCAGGTATCCATAACTTAAAAACAAACACTTCTATTGATTTGGCAGTACTATTACCTTAACGGGCAGGACGAAGTGATAACAATCAAAAAAACATTTTTGAAAATCGTTACAACTAAAGTGAATAAAAATGATTTGAAAATGATACTTTTAAATCTTCTCGTTTTCTTCTTCAACATTACTGCATTTACAGTCGAAACTACTGATCTTATTTTGATAAAAATTACTAGTTTTATCCATCTTGGTTGCAGGGTGTGTTTTTTGACTACAAACTTTAAAAATAAATATGTTTACAATTTCAAAATGTCAAAAAACTGCAAAAAATAAGGAAAACCTAAATTTTTAAACAATGATAAGCCTACAGCCTACATAACCAGTTTTGATCAACGATGACTCACTTTATTCATCATTACTGGAATATTTGCTTTTTGCATAAGAGTAAAAAAAAAGAATATGTTAATTATTATTAAAGTACAAAAGCTATCAGAAAATTAAAAAACATAATAACTAAGTTGGAAAGATTGATGCAGTAACAGCCTAAACTAATAAACCCATCTTTATCAAGGATCACTAATTTTATTTATCATTATTAAACTATTTGACTTTTCTTTAAAAATTCTAAAAATAAGTACATTAACAATTAAAAAATTGCAATAAATTGTCAAAACGAGGCAGGATGTACAAGTCTATCGCTGCAATTTTATATGATGGTAGCACCATATTGCACAACCAATATTCAGATAATTTTATCTTGACCATCTTAGACAATATTTGGTATCAGTAAAAGTCTAACAAAAATGACTCAAATTTAAACAAAAACCACCAAATGGTAAAAAATTCCCTGCTAAGTATCCAATTAAAAAATTGTTAAATCACCATCAAGTTCCTCGAAGAACCAACACCTTGCTTACACAGTTTGATATCAATATCAATCTTCACACTTGGCAGTGGCATACCTTGCATGCTATTCCTCATTCACTGTAATGACAATAGTGTTCTTCCGTGTTGTACCCTATGTGCAGCATATGGGCAAAGGTATTAGTGCAGATGTAAAATCATCAGGTTATTAATTTTATATGGGTTCAAATTATTAGCCCTCATATGGATTTAAATTATACAATCCACTCCAAAACCAAAATCATATGATCTATGGAAGTCACTTACATTGTCTATCTGCCCCTTAATAATTCACATAAAATTAATAAATTAATTATATATATATATATATATATATATATATATATATATATATATATATATATATATATATACCCACCAAAACCTTAAACTAAGAGACTGCTTGATTCAAGCACATTCAATATTCTACATGTTTATAAAATATATTCACAACTGAAATTGATAGCTATTTTGGATGGAGGAAGGCATCCTGCTGCCAAGTGTAAAAATTGGTACTGTTCAGCAAACTGCAAAAATAAGTGACAGGTTCTTGAGGAATTCAAATGTGATTTAACAAATTTTTTTAAGTGTAGGAAACGTTTTGCCACTGTCACACTGTCCATAATATTCTCTTTAATTAAAATGTGATATACCAGATTATCGTCACCTGCTTTCAACCATAATTTAACATCTTTTAATGATACAACTTGTAATATTTAATAGGCTGTCAGTTACATGTGAAGTTTGTACTAATGGGGTCTGGTTTAACAGGGCTTTATTGAATTGTCAAAGTTTGCACATTTAAATTATGGCTTCATAGAATTAATTGTTAATAGATTTTATCAGTGGTGTATCTAGTTAAATATGCACCCTACTGAAACTTTGAAATAATATGCCCTTCCCCATTCTACAGCTGCAGAAGCAATGAAATTTGATTTTGAATTTGTACTAAGCTAGTTTTTCCTTGAGTTACTGACTAAATGGAATGATGTTGAATAAACACACACACACACACACACACACACACACACACACACACACACACACACACACACACACACACACACACACACACACACACACACACACACACACACACACACACACACACTTTTCAATCCAAGATTATTTGACCTCCAAGCAGTAGGAGGTTGCTGTGGTTGCTATTTATTTCTTTTTAAGTACATTTTGAATTACAATACTATTTTTGAAATATTCTTGTTTCCTTATACTATAATCTTATCTTTTTATGCAGTGTGAATCAGACTGGGAATGTTGTCAGCCACTGGTGTGCAGATGGAAACCTTTTATCAAGACATACAGGTGTGAAAGGGAATATTTCTTTCCTCTTGGAAGGTACATACCTCCTAAATATCGTTCTCCACCACCTCCATCACATGTTCCTCCACCACCAAAATGGTGGAAAATAAGAGACTTTATCCCATATATTTAATATTCTTCTATAATTAATGTTTTTACAAATATTTTTGTAATAAAATAAACCCTGCCATAATAAATTATGAAATAAGTGAACTGTGTAGCAGTAATTTCATTATAACCAGCTGAAATACTTTATTTAAAACACACACACACACACACACACACACATATACTGAAAAGCTAAATTCCTAGTATTTGTGTTTAATTTAAAAAAAGTGTTTCAAATCAAGTGGTGTTTTAAAAGTTTTTATATAGGTGGTGAAGGTCAATCATTTTAAAACATATTAGAAGAATGGGTTGTTACTAAACAAACTGGTTATAAATAACAAAAGCTTAACTTATAGGCCTACAGGCACAACATGGTTTGAAGTAACACGAAATAAATTACTCATTTATGTTTCTAATTATATACATAATTAGAGAATTTTCGAATAAGTCCAGTTATGCCTAAATAATTCAAAACACATAAATCTTAATTAAGAAGAATTTCCTGATAGAAAAATATATTTATAATAATTTTATAGGAATGTTAAATTGTCCTAGTATTAATATTTTAGCTATTATAAGCCTACAAAATTATTTATAACAAAAACTTAAATGAAAAGATTTTCAAATTAGCAATTAATCTCATATTATAACATAAACTATAGACATAAATTTGTGTTTTCACAACATGCTTACATATTTTGATAAATAAAGAACCATTAGCATATAGGAAAAACGTTCGACAACTTAAAAAAACAATAAATAGTACTAGTTTTTAAAAAAGTTTTATTAGTTTAAAGTTTAAAATGAGTATGAATTTATTTTTAAATTAGATAGGAAGCACACTGAAATTCTCACACTGGATGCAAATCATTCTCAATTCAATGCATTTACTTATGTCTTGATAATGAAAGAAGGGGAAAACATTGGTACAACGTTTCTCCTTTTTTTTCTCTGTAGCTGTAAGCGCTGAAAAAATATACTTTTTTTAAGGTGAAAAGCACATTCAGGTTATTATCACCTTCCTAAATGTAAGTGTGAGTGTAAAGTGTTAAGTCATAAGTGTAATGTTGTAAGTCTAAGTGTATGTTAGACTTGGATACCACGAGTTACATCTAAATCCTCTCAATAGGTGCAGCTAGTCTGCACCCCCCCCCCTGTGGGGAAGTGTTAAAAAAACTGCTGTCCTTTCTTCATATTTATGTAGAAAGTCAATAAGCTCATTTTTTATGAAGTAATACAAATATACACTAGATTTAAAAAAAGAATAATTATCTATTTCAAAACTTCAAATTATGACTAACTAATATTTTCTATTAAAAATTAACTGACTTGAACAAACACATTAATAAAACTTAAGGGTTACTTTTTCTATATGTTTTTTTAATATACTTAACATTAACAAAAACATCAATAACATTGATGTATCGTTTTGTTTATATGTGTGCTACAGTTCGTTTTTGTTTTGCTTTCTGGGCCTTATGATGAAAAAAAAAACATTGCAAAATATAATTGGAACAATACTTATTTCTATGCCTACAAATTTTTGTAGCAAAATGCTCAGTGCTGGTAATTATTACTGACAAACACTACTGGAAAACATTTTGGAAAACCAAGTTGAGGTTTGTCATTCTCATGGTTATTATTAAGGAATGTTGAATCCTAAGTGGCCTTTTTCATGAAATTATTGATTTTTTTTCTTTCTTTTTGGGGACTCCCAGAACTTTGGGCCCTTGTGTAATGCTCCGATTGTTGCTACACAACTGTACTTGAAATATGTTGCAAGTACAAAGTAAATAGCTGAATTCTTTCTTCCAAAGTGTATACCACTGTAAACTACACTACTATGTTTAAAAATTGTAAAACAAATTTTTGCATTCAATTTTCAATTTTCAGTATTCAAATTTCAACACAGATTGAATTAATAACAATTCCTAATCAACAATAAACAGCTGTGTGCTTGTAAACAACTAACATCTGATGTAGATTTGAAGTTAATACAATAAAATTCTAAACAAGTGTTAAACCACAGTCTAACTTAGTCTGTAAAAAGCAAAGAAAGAAAAACTGTTTGATAGAACAAAACATTGTTTACCAACAATGCCTGCCATCTGGGATTTGGCCATTGTTGCTAGTATTATTTTCACCAATAGCAAGTAGAATTTTGAGTTTCAATAAAATCTGACAATAATTTTTTTTGTTGCTTATTTTTAGCTATTTGAAGTTGAGACCTAAGTTAAAACTATTTTTTTGTAAATTCAGTGTAAGGAATTTCTATAAGTATGTGGGTAGTAATAATACACCAAATTTCAGCTGTGTAGCCTTAACAGTACAGTTTGTTTTAGGAAGTGAAAATTAGCAATGTGTTATTAGGAGATGTTTTAATTGATTGTTCAGAGTATACAAATGTTTTTATTGTACTGGACATGTGTGTATTGCAACGATATTTTTGGTGTACCACTATCAGCAAGAATTCTAGAGTAATTAAGTGTAAAAAGATGTAGGCCTAACCTATTTCAACCACCACAGTTGTATATTACTCCCAGCGATTTTCTTTTGTTTATTGATAACTGTTGCCTGCTGCCTTGACTCTCAGTTACCCTTTTGGTACGGTTGTTATGGACAGTCATACATTAAACTGAAGTATTAAGAATATAAGATTGTTAACAATTAAGTGCAGGACTAGTTATTTGTCTTTTAGAACAAATAACTTTTCTCGGGTCTTTGAATTCGTTGGATGGTTCTTTCAAATAGTTAATTATTACACTAATACTTCTTCAGGAAAGTGTCAAAATATTTTAAATTGATTTTTAATTAATTGAATTACACAATATCTTTATTTAAATTTAATTTAATATACATCTTCAAAATTAAATGTCAATCTTATAAATTAGTATGAAAATAATAATAATATTTTTTTCCTCAATTTCTTACAATCTAGTTTTAATTTGTTTGCCTTAATTTGAAATAATTTACTTATTCTAGAATACAGAAATTATCTTATTTTAACATTGGCTCAACTCAAAACATTTTCCACAAATATATCTAGTCTAATTCCTACACATTCAATTTGTAAAACAAACTAACAAAGTTGTTGACCAATTTTACTTTATGGTATCTCTTAAATTTAATAACAAAAAAACATAAAATTAACACCTCTTTCATTTGAGATTCGGATAATATGTTTTTAGAATTCTACTGCTTTATTTCATAATTTCCACCTTTTTAGGTTTAAATTTTTTATTATTATATTTCCTTCCTGTTATTTTACACCTTTTGGTTATGATTTAATGTATATCCCCCTTTCACTTAATTTAGGCATTTGATTGAACTTGTTTATTATTTTAAACAAATTTCCTTTATGATTTATTTAATTAAATTTAATGACATTCAATAGTTTATTCTTTTTATTTGAACTTTATAATTTATTTCCAGTTATAGATTACTCTTATTCAACTTTAATATCTATATAAATTCTCATTAATTTATGACAAATTTTTACTGGATAATTTTCACTCATTCACTGAAAATAGCAAATACAGATTACAATAAAATTGGTTACTGGATTTGTTAACAGTGGATTCATCCAGTTATTCCGAAATGTTCCTGGGCGATATGGATTCGAGTGAACTGGTTTTCTGGCCACTACTGAAATCTTCTGGTTCTCACAATTGGCGGATATCCTTGTTGACTGTTGGTGGTTGCAGTGTAGGTGTGGTCCTCGATGTACAGGTTGTTCGCTAACGCTGACTTATGATTTTATTTGCAAATATTTTATTCTATTTCACGAATTTATTTTATTTATCTAGTAGTCTCTACTTTGTACTACCAGTTTTACTTAGTACTTTTTTCTAATTAATTTTATGTCTTTGACTTTTATTTTATTTTCCCTAGATTCGAATTTTTATAATTATTTAATTTTGTCAGACGCGAACGAGAATCAACCGTCCTTGGACAGTTTTCAAACTTCTGAAAAGACAACCTCTCCCGTGCTATTCCTCCATAACAGTACCTGCCTAACTCTACATTAGGGCTTATTAGTGAATTTTATGCAATTGAGGGAAATCCAAATTTCCCTTCTTGCATGTAACATCAACAGGACCTGAGAGAATGTCAATTTTTCTTTGACAACTGTCACTTTGAACCTTCTTTGTCTTTTCTCTATATCGTAACCCATTTCTTTACATATTAATTAACCCATTTTGGTTAATTAATTTATCTTACTAGTCGATTTGTGTTTGTATACCTGGTGGCCTCTGACATATCACTCGTCTAGAAATGGATTACCCCTTTTCTGGTCACTCTGTCAAAACTATTGCTAAAATCAAGAAAATCCCATAACTTTCCACTGCCTTGACTGATTTTTCTGAGTTTTGTACCATTTTCTTGGTTTTATTTTCATGTTTACAGTAAACTTCGATTCGAGATTGTAGCATTTTTTGTTCATTGCAATTTTTCTGTTTCGGCTGATTTTATTTGATTGTCTAGTTTGTATAAATTTATTTTGCATGTAATTTTCAGTTTTAAATGTTTATAATGCCCTTAATATTTTAATTATTATTGTTTATCTTAATTTCATAAATATTAACCCATGTATTTTAGCACCAGATATATCATATCTGGTGGTATTACTTCGTGGGAAGGCAGACTGGCTGACCGTATACTCGTCTACAGCATTGGCTCTCCTTTCTCGATCTTCAGCCCTCAACCTTTTCATGACCACTGCAGCGAATCCCGCAATGGCTCTCCAGTTGGTCTCTGAAGCCTTCATTGTCGCAACCAGACTTTCAGGTGTAATGCTGCCTATGGTGTGTGTGTGTGTGTGTGTGTGTGTGCACGCTCATGTGTGTGTGTTTTTTAGTTTTAGCATGCTCACATTTGTAATTTTGGTCCAATTTGATTCAAACTTGGCACACAAATTGATTATGATAATAATTTGGTATGTTTTTTAATCAGTAAATTCATTACCAGTTTCAAAATGGTGAATGTTCAAACGTTACAAATTCATAACTTTTTTTATGAAAATCTGATTTCACCATCATAACCTGCATTAAAAACTGCATGAATTACCATTTAAAATTTCCAAAATACTTTGAAATTGAGAACTTTTTGACGGTGGTCAGGATTTATTTTCTTTTTTTCAAAATAATTATATTCAATATAATATATTTTCAATATAATTTGTTAAAATAATTTTTTTTTATTAACACAGGCCCTGACACGTCAGCTTAAGAGCTTTTTGTGTACCCCTATCATTTCACCTTAAACTGACTCCAGTGCCCTTGACGAGCTTCAGAATCTTGTATAATGTGTCCCGGTTGATCTCCTGATCTTGTTTCTAAGGTACAGGACCTTGCACTCAAGAACTATATGTGTTGCAGGTTCAACATACTGTGCTGCACAAAAGACACTCAGGCAAGATTTGTAGGAGTCCCACCTTATATAAATGATTCTGCATGTGGCCATGTCCGGTGATCATTGCGATGACCTGCCTCAATGACCTTTTGTTAAATTGAACAAATGTCCATGTGAGTGCAGGGTCTGGTTCCAAGAGAAGGTGTTTCCGTAATCTTTGGCCAAAAATTGTTTCCATCATTTGATGTGCTCATCCCAAGTCTATGTTAGAGTGTTAGTATATGCAGATTCAGATTTTAATTCTGATTATGATAGAGAAATCAGAATTTCAAAAAGGGTAAGACTATTGAAAAATACTTTTGGAAATTTGCTTCTATCATGTTAGTGAGACAGCTGCAAGCCACTATTATTTAATTATGTATCATGGCAGTTTTTTATGTGTATAGTTGTTTTTAAATAGTTAAATTATATAGTAACTTAACTAAATTGTATTTTAATTTAGTTATATATTAGTGGCTTATTATTTTTATATTGTTTGTATAAGTAAAAATTTACAATTCTGCTATCTTCCCAGTAGACAGTCCCTTGAATTAAGCGTATGGGGTGTGTACAATAAAGTTTTCTTTAACTGTTTTGTTTTTTATTTTGTAAAGTTGTTATTAAGTTTTTTTAAGTTTATAGATTTTTTGTTTTATATATTTTAGGTCACAATATAGCACTGTTGTATTACTTAGCAAGATGTAAGAAAACCTTATAATAAAAGATCATGAGAAAAATATAACACAATATCAATAAGAAAATTATGGTGTAGTTAACTTTACTAAATAGTAAATACTGATGTCCAGTCAAAGAAAACGAAAACATTGCTCTAAAAGCCGTCAGTAATTAGCAGTCTGGAACCATCGTCCTAAGAATAGTGAACAATCATCAAACATCTTGACTGTTCAACTCGACTGGTATTCAATGGTAGACTCAATTGTTTTGTCACATGATGGTCGATTGTCTAAACTGTAAAAAAAAATGTCACAGTTGCATGTCACTAGTATTATGCTAATTAAATGAGCATTTTTAATTTTTAGTGTGTGTAAGTACAAAGTAGGCTTAATTAGGATTTGTACTAGGATCCTGTAGGATTTGTAGGATCAGGTTATGCAGTGCTTATTCAAGAGAATGTACTCCGAGATAAAGGGTACTCTGAGGTTGCCAAGTTTTACCGCAAACTTTAAAATTATACTAAATATCTCTAGAGCAATGATTTAGCCACACAAAAAATCTAAACAGACCCTGTCAGTATGCTATGTGCCGTATATCAATTTTTTGATATTTCATAAAATGATATATTTTTTAGAAGAGAGTAGAGCAGTCAGTAAACCCTACTATCTGCAACCTGCCTACTGACATCCAAATATCAAGATCTAAAATTGTGCCCAGGTGAATTTATTACATAAGAATTGTCTTCTTTTTAGCAACCTAAGTTCAAAATTACAAAAAAAACATATACTAATTTACAATATACAGTGGAGGATTAAAACATTAAAAATATCATAAAATAATATTTAAGTAGTTGTAATATAATACAATTTATTAACAAGCAACATAACAGTTATATAAATTTGTTTTAAGTACTTGACCTCTACAATTTTTGTTGTTCGATGAGTCCTTCTGTAGTGAAGCTCATTTTGAATCACTGTGCAATGAGCATAGTCATAGTCCTGTCCGAACAATGCTCTGTCTCAACAACCTTCCAGTTCAACAACCAACAAAAACTACACTTTGCGCAAATATTTACAATTAAAGAGATGCCAGATAAACTGAATTTTAGTTTCTATATGTGGTTCATTCAAAAACATCAGTTTGTTCTGTGGGTCATTTTATATAACTAATCACAAGAATGGAGTTAAATGTTTTTTAAGGACTCATTAAAACTGTTCACCGAGCCTTTGTTCTGATTTGTATCAGAAAGGTATTCATTATTTACTATAATTAGGAAAAAAGGTATGTTGCTAATTAAAATAATAATTTTAATTCATTTTGTTACTGTCTTTCAAATATCAGTCCTACATTTTAATACTTTCAGAGAGGTATGCGTCTTATTATTCACCCTACAGTGTAGATTTAAGGTACAGCATCATAAATAAACAGAAAAACATTTCATGAAAATAATATTATTTATAGGAATATACAAAAATAACAACACATAGAATTCACTGAACAACAAAATTGAAAATAACTTAAACCTCAGATTTTAAAAAATTGCCTAAATGAAAAACATGTGCTTTTAGAAAAAATAGAGTACTTCTAAAGTTGGTTTTGATTAAAATTTGAGCAGAGTTACAAGAGTTTATTTTTATTCTTGTAAAATGGAACAATCAATGATTTTGCCTACTTTTAATATTTGAGCAATTAATTCATTTAGTCTATACATGACACACTATATCACCCCATCTCAAATTCATAAACTGTCCTGCAAATATAAAAAGAAAGAAAAATAAAACTACGTGTTGGTGCCACAATAAAGACATCTACTTAAAAAAAAATAACAATTGCATGCCTTATATTAATATAATACATTATTTACTAATATTTTAATAAACCTTTTTAATTTATAATTTTTATTCAAGCAATATCAACTGAGAATATCCTCTGGAATGTTAATTTTAAATTGAATAAAACTTTATGCATTATGAAGTTTATTCATTACCAATAATTGTTGAAAAATGAAGTAAGGAGTAAATATTATTATATGTTTGTATAGTAACTCTCACTTTAGAATAAATATATTTTAAAAATGAAAATGAAATGTACATTTTTTATTAAAAGAGGAAACCATAATAATAATTTTTTGCGGCTATTATTTTACTAGTTTATAATTATACCAACTATAATTTCACTATAATTTTTCACTATAATTTCACTTCATTTTTAGACAATTCACAAAAAAAGAGTTAATTTTTGTATAAATGCCACATTAACACAGTAGTTAATAGAATGTATGGAAATTACATATATGACTGTTTGTATTGTTTCTAATGGGAAAGCCAAAACTGTCAGTGGAATTTTAAATAAAATGATTTATAATTGTAGAGCCAGGATTATCAAAGTAAGGAGTTAAATTAATATTATCACATCATTTAACTTTGTAGAAGACTGCATATTACAGTGATGACTGAAGTTCGGCAGGCAGGTGGTGTAACACGAATACAGTATGTAAGTTGAAGAAAGAAATGCTCATGGCAAATTAGTTGCAGTTTATTTTTTATTATACTCTGGCATTTTTAATCTCTTTTTGCAAATAGTGACACATTAGGGTATAGCATATGTGTCAACAAACAGCTGAGCAGAGTGGAGTAGTACAATCAAAGTCTTGCTAGACAAGCAGCATTTAAAAGCATTGCAGTTTTGAACACTGAGTTCTGGAACAATTTAGTTTGTTTTTGAAACAGAGCAGAGTTTTGTTTTATTTATTTACTTATTTTATGTAAGTGATGTCAAGATGTCAGACAATAATTAAAAGAGTGGGATTTATTTAAAAATCATATCTATATTGTGGCCAATATTCCCCTTTTGCCATGGATTCTTTGGTCCTTTTTTATCTTACATATTGAATTAATATTTTTAACTGGATAAGCATAAAGCACAGTGGATAAGGAGAAAGAGTGTGGTCGCCACCAGTCTAAGCCTGCTCAAACTAGTATATGAAAATAAATTCAGCTTCACTTCTATTAATGAATCTAAGTATTTTCCCTAACTTATGTTAAATTCTTAACTGCTCCCTTTCCTTTTAAGTACCAACATAATTAATAGGAAAAGGAGATAATAGGAGGCAAAAATTAAATGGTTTAATGTGAGCAATGACATTTTTTTCAATTTGTATCTCTTCACAGGTACTTTGACATTAAAAAATTGCAGAAAAGGTCACAGAAAAGGCTGCAGTCTAGTCAGCAACTTCAGAATTATTTTGGTTCATATTTTTCTCTAGTTAATATGCACACCTTATGTAAAAACATGATCATTAACTTTTGTGTACAATTGTAATACCATAACATGGTTAAACTATTCAATACTTCAATTTTGTTCTGGTAAAAAAAATATATAATTACGTCAATATTCAACAATATTTGTCTTCTTTAACAAAGAAAACCAGAAGAATAATATCACATTAAGAATAAATTATGGAATTTTATGGACGGATTAACAACTAGAATAACATTTGTCTATTATTGAATACTTACAGCTACTAATTTAATTAATAACATAACATATTTTGGTATATATACCCTAAGAGTACATACTTGTGTAATATAAAGGCATGTCCTACCACCACCGTCAATTATTGATTCACAAATGTACAATTTCGCTGTAGTAAACACATTGTTGCAAATATAATATTGTATATGCATTGGAAACAGTATGTCTAAATTATTAGTAGTTCAATCAAGTTTTTAATTGGCTTTATGCCTAAACTAAAAATCAAAATATTTTTTTTATATTTATATTTTTTTTTACCTGTACAAAAATCATTTACATTTTTATAATTAAGAAACCTATAATTTATTTAAATAAAACGTTTATACATTTTATTTTATTTGATTATGTAGTATGTATTTTAAATTTTTGGAACTAAATGGTGTTTAAGAGCTCTTTTGTAATATGAAAGCCTTATTTTAAATAAAGCATAGATAAATTTTGATGCTTTTCTGCGAGTAAAGTCTGTAACTCAGAACTTGGAAGGAGTTCAAAATATTTTAACTACTTGAATCCTGGTGTGTACAAAATAACTTCTGTTTAGCACTAATACAGTAGTTAAACTTTAAACAAAAACTTATTTTTGTTAAACTTATGACAGAATTATTATGGTGAGATTATGCTAACTAAAACTATCCTAAAACACTTTTTAAAGATTTTGAGAATAAAAAGGTAAAGAAAGTAATTGGATTAACAATTAAAATTAACATTTCTAATTTAAATTAAAAAAGTTTTATTTCATTTTTTTAACTGATTTACTTAAAAAAAATAAATGCAAAATATTTTTTTCAAAATAACAAAAAATTTCAACAATTGCATAAAATTTTATCAAATACTGAAACAACATTATATTTGAAATGCAACATTATTATAACTGATACAACTTACATACAACATACACATACATATACACATTCTTACCTTCATGTCGCATACATATGATAACATACATATACACAACAATTTATTTGTATATAATAATTGATGGTTCAGTGTAAAATTGTCTTTATGAAAAGTGATGTAAATTAAAACATAATAAAAAATCATTTTGTCGGATGCCCCATATGCCAAAAATTATACCAAAAGCTAAATAATAAATTATAATTTATACTGGAGGTAAAAGCCAGTTAACTCTGCCAAAGTCATGTTTATCTAGGCTACTAAAGACTTAATAGTGTTATTTAGCTAAATGGTAAAATGCATTTTTTGGCAAGTCAGATTTTATAAACAGTCTTATATAGAAATGTTATTTTTGTTTTTAAAACTATTATGATTACATCAATTATGTCATGGATTGAAATTATTAAAAGAAATAATTGGGAATAAAATTAGGTGATGCTCGTCATATAGTGAATTACGTTATACAGTTAAACGAATTGACAGTAATTCATTCTTAAAATCCACACTATAACATCAGAATACTTAGAGTATAAAAAAACAATAAACAAATCACAACAAAAATGAAACATATTTAAAATTCTATACAATTTGTATTTTTTGCATTACTACTGCATATCTACTGCATTATGATGTGTTATCATCCATAAATGCAGGATTCGATCGATCCTCAATAGGTTTCCCATTTGTATGTCCATTTTGTGTCTTCACTTTTTTATTTTTTTCATCATTTGCTGCATAGTGGGCTGTACCTTCCAAACTCAAAGTTTCTTGTCGACCTGAGTTGCGAACTAAACAAAAAACTGCGAGGAGGAGGAGAAGAGTTCCGGCTACAAATAAAGCATACAGGAGAGCAAGCCGAGCTACTGGAGGTATAGTGGTCGCTAGGTTCATTAGGTTTGTTACTTCCATTGGCAAACCATCAATTCCCTGTGAACCAAATAATTGTTTCCTCAATCATATGCTACCATTTTCAACTACTTTACTATCAACAAACATCTGGTGTGATGGCTAGTCCAAAATATTTTCTGTGATTATATATCAAAATATCTCAATGAAAACAATTATACACTTTTTGTTTGTATTTAATTTTGTTTCTTTTACTAAATACATTTAGTTTGAACTATTATGGAGTACTTGTAAATAACACAAGAAAAATAGTTGTTTAAAAATAGACCAAATATGTTTTTATTCATTATTAATCATGAATGACTAACTTCATGTATTTAATATAGTATTAATGTAAATATTAAGTCGTTTACATGTTATCATGTGAAAAAACATTTAACTGCACACAACTGATATTATTATAAAATGCACAATCACTTTAATAGTGTTTATTAATTAAACACAAAACAATATCCACAGGTTATTAATATTCCACATAACGTTACATAAAGTTGTTATTAATGGATAACAAATAACATTTCAGAATACAAACTCTACAGAAAACTTAAATAAATATTTTTTTAAATTATGTTATGGACAAACTATGTAAATTACAAAATTCTAGTACATGTGAAATACATTTTAATTTTGATTGATTCCAATGAACAGTTTATTATAATAAGTAGCTAATTATTTCTGAGATTATTTAAAAATAATTCAGTGGATTTAAAAACAAAATTATAAAATAATCACAAAAACAGAACAATGTAATTACTTACATTTGTTTGTAACAGTAATAATTTTATTTTTCTGGTTATACTTCTTAACAACAGCAATGTAAAGCAAAACACAAAATCTTTTTTTAACATGTTTTTATTAATTTGCTTTCTTGTCTGTCTCTTTGGGTGGAATTTTGCAATCAATTTTAAACTAACTTCTCGATGAGCTAAAGAGTTGAAATTTTAAACACAGCTCAGGATTAAATGAAAATGCAATAATATTAGGTTATTTATAACACACACACACACACACACACACACACACACACACACACACACACACACACACACACACACACACACACACACACACACACACACACACACACACACACACACACACACACACACACACACACACACACACACACACACACACACACACACACACACACACACACATGCACACACACTCACACACATACACAAACATGCACATACATAAATATATAATCTACTAAAATATTTACAAATTGACACAAGGTTTGTTATGTTGACAGAGTGGGTCAACAGACTAAAAAATAGAAAATGATTAACTAAACATTTGTTAAACTTGTTTTAAAAATGGACTGAAAACAATAAAATAATCTCTCCTAAAATGATACAGGTCAATTCAATTATCCTTATAGATAAGATGATTGTCCTAAAAATTTGAGATTGTGAATTTTAATAGATATAAAAATAATTGTAAAATTCAAAACAAAAAATGTGGAGTGAAAGAAATAAAAGAATTATAGGAATTAGATGTTGTTCAGAAAACTGACATAACAATTCAAATCATTTCTAATCAAATTGTTGATGATTACTCATTCCGCAGTTATTTATTTCATGCCACCCACGTTTTTTGTTTTGAATTTTACAATTATTTTTATATCTATTAAAATTCACAATCTCAAATTTTTAAGTCAATTTATAAGGATGATTCATCTGTAACATTATAGGAGACATTGTTTTATTCCTTTAGTCCACTTTAAAAACATGTCTAAAAAATTATTTTATTAATTATTCAATTTGTTTGAATATTTTTCTGATTTTTCTTCAGTAAGCCTAATTAAGAATGTTTTAAGTACAGTAGTACTTACATCTTCAAACCACATAATAGGGAACACTATGTCTGGGAAAGTAGCAACTTGTTTAATGTCCACAACTTGACTAACTGCCAAGTTAATCTGGATTCTAGCCCTTGCTCTTAAAGCAGAACCCATTGTCTGAAAAAATAAAATAAACAAATATTCAAATAAATATATATATATATATATATATATATATATATATATATATATATATATATATATAGTAACATAAATGTTTAAAAACAGTGTAACATTTTTAATAGTACACCTTATGATACTGTTCTTATATACTGTAACAATTTTTGCAACTAATTGAAAACAAATAATGATGAAATTACAAATGAATTTTACTCTTATGAACTTAAAAGTTGCAGTGAGGATGTTTCACAACACTGAAACAAACAAAAAGAGTAGATTAAATTGAATTTTGTTCTGGAAAATTTTTTACTGATGTAGAAGTTGTGGCAGACGAAATGAACAAATATTTACATAGCTTTTGAGGACAATAATAATCAGGTAAACAGTCATTAAGATTACCTGAATATCTTTAAATTTACTACTATCTATAGATATAGATATTTTGTTAGTTTATGTAAGGTAGATTTATTACTATTTAAATATACTTAAATATCATGTTTGATTAAGAAAATTGCCAACTTATTGCTTCTTTTTTAATTAAAGTTCTGTTAGGTGTTTCCTCAAAAATATTGAAATATAGTAAAACTATTGTATTGATATTAAAAAAATTAATTAATGAAATTAGTGAGTTTAGAACAGTTACATTATTGAATAACTGAGGGTTTGGTTTTAGATATATGGTGTTAAAATTGCTTAAGTTTCCTTATTGGTAGAAAAGTGTAGTTCTATTAGATACCATGTAAGTCCTGCTGTTAATAAACTGCAAAATTATTCATTATGGAGATAGGTTTTCATGAAAATCTAAATAGCTAACCTAAATTGCAGCTTGTACTTACTGGCTGAACATCAATGAATAGCTCATGTTTTTCTGCTTCTGGTGGGCTTATTCCTTCAACTGCCTCACGAAGTTTGGGATCTGCCAAATAGAAGTGAGGGAAGGAAAGCATTACAGGTGAATCTGGAATAATAAAATAGCACTGTAGGGTATAAAAATATGAAAGTAAAAAATAAACTATATATACCATTCACTGAAAAACTATGTTTTCTGAATATTATTTACCATATTGACATAAGGAAACGTTGAAGAGGCCATGAGGAGCACAAGGAGGTCCTGAAGGGCAGAAGCATAAGTTATCTGGATTTCGTTCTATGTCAGCAAAAACATCCAATGGTGGACTGAATCTATACCCCAACACACCTCCTGAAGTTTCTACTTCTTTCTGAAATCTTTAAAAGCAAATAATTTTTTTAGTTTAAATAAAAAATTTAAAAGATATAAATTTCTTCTTTAAAATCATAACAATCATTTAAGTTTTTCCACATTACAACTTCTTAATTTGTAATTTTATTCAGTACTTTATAATTTAAGTCACAGTTAAATTATCTAATTTCATATATGTAAAATGATTCAAAAAATAGAACCTGGAAATTCACAGAATAGGCAGTTTACTAGAAATTTACAGTTTATTTAACTTCAAGTTTGAAATTGTAGTTAATATTAACATACATTATTATTATACAGAAGGTAACAGTCTGTAAACTTATAACTTTTATACACAAGAATATGGAAAGATCCTATGCATGTCTTAAGATTTAATTACAAAACATACTTGAAGATATACATTCTGAATAATTTGTAAAATAACGTGTAATGAAGCAGCAATTTATAAACCAAAAAAATTTATTACAAAAGAAATAAATCAAGTATAATTGTTGATAATGTAGGTCAATGATGAGGTCTGAACAGCTGAATTACCAGTAAGCTTGATGTCGACACACACACATGTGCGCACACACGTTTTTCATCACAAGATCTTTCGCACCCTCTGATCTTTGTGACCTCTGCATTGGCTATTTATGCTATTGCCCTTGCCTGTCAAGATTTCTATAATAGCTTGTATACTAATATTACAGTTGGACAAATATTGAGCATACTTCTTAATGATAAATAAATATTAGTGAGACCATGTGATCTTTCAAAGTTAATGAGAAAAAGAAAAAATTAATATAAAACAATGTACAGCAAGAATTTTTTGGTTATTTTAAAACAATATCATTCATTATATTTAGGTTATTTAATACAATAGGCCTTCATTTGTTCTACTTTTGTATTTAAAACTATAACCTATAAAATTGATGACTGAATTCTAACGACTGAATTCTAACTTCTAACTTCTAACATTCTAATTTACTGAAATATTTACAAATGAAACCTACTATAACCAGATTTTACATTTCATATCTAAATTAGGCTACAATATTTACTGTTTACTAAAGCAGAGTTTTTTATTAAATTAATAATATTTACATAATATAACTTGCTTAGATTGTCTTACCGATTCTACTTTCAAAACTGACTCCATCATTAATTATTTAAATCATGGATATAGTAATAATTCAAATATTAATTAAAATAATGTTTTTTTAGCAATCAGCTGTTTTTATACACACAATGCCTGCATTGCGCTGAACTCTCATGGAGACACTTTATGCTGCTCCTGAGATACAGATCTTTTATTGGTTTTATTTCATTGTAAAGCCTTAAAATGGAAAAGTATAAGGTGTGAGAGTTCCCTGATGTTCTGACATACCTGTGGGTACCTCATAAATGTAATTTCAATAACACAGGTCCGTATGTTTGGTACAATATTGATTAGTATGCTTAGCATAATGATATATGAAATATAATAAAGCGTAACAAATATTATTTATTTGAAGCAAATGCAGCCCCTACAATTTTCAGTATTCATTAACGACTCAAAACAATGTTCTAATGCAATTAGTGTAAAACCGACCTCAGAGCACTACTCAAACAAGATCCTAACCAAGCATTGTTCTTCAACCGATAGTTTACAAAATGGGTGTATCTTAGGAAAGACGTATTGCAAAGACAGTATGAAAATTAAATAAATGATACAAAAACATATAAAAGTCTTGAACATAAAATAATTACAAAAAAATATTTTCATAAACATAAACGAAGAAATTTATAAACTATTTAAAAATATGTAAAACTACTCACTTTAGAGGTAGCAGCCTGCAAATATCTTTATCGTAAACATATATTGTATCATTTTTTGTAATATGTGGAGGGAAGATAGAGCCATCACTACCCATGACACTATTGCAAGATTCTGTAGTCCAGTGGGACATATGTGTGTGTCCATTGAATGTATCAACAAGACCATATTTTGTGATGTCCTCCACTCCAGTAAAAACGGTAACAATATCCTTAGCTGTACCATTTTTCTGAAAAAAATATAAATAACCAAAAGAACTAGTAATTATAAGAACTGTAGTGGTAGTTTTATTGTTTTTTAAATTGCTATAATTTAGTTAAATCACAAAAGAAATAAACCATAGGCGCATTAAGACCATAGACTTTTTTTAGTTTATACCTAATTGTTTGTATGTGCTTTAAAATTACTATTTGAAAATAATATATATACATATTATTTCTTATTACCAAAACTATATTTTGTGTAGTATTTGTACACAAACTTTAATTTGAATTACTTCTCATTGATATTTCTATATGTACATGAAAAAAAGTCCATATCATTGAAAAAGTAAAACTTTTCTGAAAATCAGAATACAAGATGCTACCCAAACGTTCCAGGAATTTGAATAATGTACACAAACTAATACTTGCTGACCAAGGACCATGTGACTTGTTTATGTTTTCAAAGATGAAAAAATTCAGTTTAGATGTCGAAGTGCTTAAGCACCGGTCAGTCTACTGTGTCACTCAACTGCGTACCTTAAGGTTCTTAGTTCGAGCCGCATTAATTTTCCCTTACCATTAACACTAATTCCTTGTCCTTGTTAGTCTAACTGACATAAAATATGGACGTTATGCATTGCTTACTTCATACAGCTGACTTTAAGGAGAACTTCAACACAGTGACTACTTTTAAAGAAACAATTATGTTTCTATAACATGTAAGATTATTTTTTAAATAATTTCTGAAACTCCTGGGTAGCACAAAGTACATTGTCAATTAGTGAAATGTTATCTTTTATCAAACAAACATGACAAATTTTGTTCAATTTTATTTTTGATAATACATTTTTACTACTTTTTAATTTTGGAAAAAAACATTTGGGTTTGAACAAAAATGTCCAGTCCTGCAATTAATAAAAGGGCATTTAGGGTACTTAAGAAAATACAAAATATTGTAATAACAGGTCTACAAAACTGTCCTAGGTTTTAGAAAAATTATTATGGTAAAAAATATTGAAATAAAAATAGCTGAGAAAAATGCACAAATTTGAAAATGTTTGTTTAAATGTAGTAGCCTACTTTATGTTTTAACTTACTCCATACATAAGTCCAAATTCTTCATATGGCAACTTTTGCTCTTTTGGTACAACATCCTTGGCAAGCTTTAACAGAGGGTCTTCGTAACCCCACAACAATTGTCCCACAGATACTTCAACAAATGGTTTAATTTTAAGAATATCCATTATAGATGCCATAGCAAGCCTCAGGAAGCGTGCGGCATGTTTACTTTGAGAAGTAGCACTCTGAAATTAAAGTACAATCTTTGGTTTTTGGTAATATTAAAATAAAACACAAACTTCTCTCATGCAAATATTTTCACAAAGCTCCAAACAAACAATTTTAAAAAATGAAACAACCTAATTTTTTTAGTTAAAAATCAGTTCATCAAAATTTTGTTTTTTACTCAAGTCAGTATAACAAGTTTGAAGGAGTAAATCTAAAAATACACTAAACAAACTTGACAGTGGTTCAAATTTGCTACACTGAATTAAGTAATTTTTATAAAACCAAAATTTGATGAAAATCTAATTAACCAATTTTGAAAACAACCCAATTTTTTCTAGTTTCCAAAATTGATTTCTTCGGGGTACATTGAGCAATATATTTGGATAGTTTTGGACTATATTTACATAAAACTTAATCAAAGTAGTTAGATTTTATTTTGATTTTTAAATTTGTTTAAAAAATGAAATTGAAATAACTTTTTGAATATTACAAAATGGTCCCATGATATATGCAAACTAGGGTTAAATGTCAAATTTTATCAAAATTGACATGTAGTCAATTAATTTAGTCTCTATCAATATGAGTGCACATGCGCGTGCACACACACAAAATTATTATTTTTCTGTTGTGCCAAAGTCCAGGGAGTGTACATATTTAGTATGTTTGTACCTCCAAGCCTTCATATATAAGAGTTTGAAGCGCTTCTCATAGAGGTTCAATGAGGACAGGATGAACCTGCAAACATATCTGTGAGACAGCATTATACCAGAAAATCTAGTTGCAACAATGATGACTTCAGAGG